>OY723394.1:17993216-18255842 GCA_963210295.1 Ophion ellenae
AGGCACAATGATAGCTACTGCAATTACGAGACTTTTGGTTTTTTAAATTGACAATCAATTATATCTAGAGTTATGATTCCGGCCAGGTCGAGAACAGTCGTTTCGAGACAAACCGCGATTGGATGTTTTCGTACACGTAAATCGTTCCGCTACCTGCTCCCACTGACAAAGAACATCCTTCAGGTGACATCCTTCGATTTCGTCGAAATTTAGATATGTTATAAAGCACCGAAAAGTAAGCTATACGTATTTTTTTCATCGGCGGAAAAACGGTTTCAAGTGGTGAAACCACCCCTTAATATAGGGGTGGTTTACCCTTTAATTTTTTTTGCAATGTCACTATAGTGGATTTTTCATTGCTTCGGATAGAAGAATTTTCGTTTTTGTTTCATTAAAATCGGTGAACTCCTTGTGTGTGAAACTGATATATTACCCCTAGAGATGCCTTTTTTCGAGGGGTGGTTTCATCGCTTAAGGGGGAATATCAGTATGAAAAAAAATCGATTTTTTTCTTTTGCTTAAATAAATAGTTTTGGCCTTTAAGAATATGCCTACAAAATTTCAAAACAATATTCGGCTTAGAAGTATTCGAAATTGGCGCCAAGCGTCGACGCTCTCAGAGCCTTCTATACGGGGCTTTCTACACTTTAAACGCGTTTTTCTCGAAACCATGTTTTTTTACCTGGTTGACAGCATAACTCTGTCAAACTTTGTCCAATCGATTTCCTTCAAAAAGGATTCTCTTCGGAAAACTTATCGCTATCGTCGCAGCGTAGAGTCTTTTTTTGAAATTGTTTATTCTTTTTTATTAACAATTTACTGCAAATTTTTTGTGTAAAATTTGATTTTTTTTAAATGGCCGCCATTTTTTTGTAATCAAAATTTTCAAATTTCCTACGATGCGGCGATAGCTATACTATTATTATTAAATAATCTTTTTGAATTTTTGATTTCACATGCTTGCTGTGGAACTTATGCCGTCAACCGTCGGGGAGTCTTTTTTTGAGACGCCATTTCGCGACCGCTTCTCTGCTTAATAAAATGTACTAAAAATAAAATAAAAAAATTTCCTTGTATGCTTCATCACTTCAATAATTAATACACAAAATTTCAAATAATTTGATCGGGCCGTTTTTTCAAAAAAAAAAAATACCTCATTTTTCAGCCTGTCACACTGATATTCTCCCTTAAATCCGTTTTTCTGCCGATAACAAAAATACGTATCGCTTACTTTTCGGTGCTTCATAACATATCCAAATTTCAACAAAATCGAAGGGTGTCAACTTTGGGATGTTCCTTGTGAGTTGTCTGTAACATGGTCAATTTTTAATATTTTAACTTGAAATTTTTTTCTCACCTTCTTGAATATGTATACTTTGAGGAAATCGGGAAAAAATGTATTTTTTTTACCCGTCACGGTGGCTTCTGAATTAGAAGGTCCGAAAATAGTTTTTTTTTATTGCTTGAATCGATAGATAAACTATACAAGAATATATTTACAAAGTTACAGAGGCCAAACGAAAATATTTTCGAAGTTACAAGAATTTATAATCACAAGTTACAAGAATTTAAAGAATAAATAAAGAAGAAGTTACAATCGAATTTATATTCGATCGTGAAATGGTAGCAAAAAAATCGCTCTGTTCAAATTGGATCTTCCACATCAAGTCCAGATGTCCAATTTTTCTCCAGTCAATCAGTGCGAGCCAAAACTGATTCTCTTTCGTCATTAAAATATAAACACTTGAAGATTTTCCGAAAGTCTCGTTTCGACAAGTGCACCTTGAGACGCGACGAAATATTCTCACACATCTTCGACAGGTAATATTGCGTATTTGCAGAACGGTAGGATGCGAAAAAGTCCCAGACGTTGGGCTTAGGGGCCGTACGCAAATTAAGTAACGCAATTGGGGGGGCGGGGCGGGGGCAAGGTTTGCGTTACAGTAGCTTCCTCACATCCCCCAAGCAAAATTTGAAGGACATTTTATTAAAAATAATTCTTGTAAGTACATGTATTGAAAAATATGTTGGCAACATGTTTATTCACAAGTCCGAAAATTGACGGAGTTATAGTCACTTTAGTGAGTACAGGTAGCGCGACCGGTTAGTGCCCTCAGTCTCTACAGGTGTGGCATCATTTACAATCGATAAAGTGCAGGCTCTTATGATTTTGAGAACTATCATGAAGATGAAGAATCGTCATATCGCCCGCGACTAGATACTTCAATGTAAGTATCAATATCCTAGAAAAAAACATAACTTTATATCAAGAAACACGGAACGAAAACTTGGAACGCGTTTTTCTCGAAACTAATTTTTTCAACCTTGTCCGAGCTTAAAAACTTGTCAACCGATTATCAATTTTTTTAAAAACATTTTTGTAATCGCAGTGACTAAAGTTTTGATAATTACAATTACAAACATTTGATAATTACTATTTTTAAAGACTGCTTGAATACAGAAAAAGGGCCTTGAAATTTTTTTAAAAAAGTCCAAACTGTCGGAATTTTGTTAAAAAAAAACCAAAATCAAAAAACGGCTACCCATAACGATAGCTACATTCGTATAGATATCCATAAATTGTTGATTTTTAATTTACAGCTAACCTTTCATAAAGATATCGATGGGACAATGAGGAGAATTTTTGTTTTTCGTCGTCAAATAAGAGCATATATCTCGGTTAATTTTCAAGATTTTGTCATAAAAATTGGTATAAAACTAAATCAATATACACTTCATAAAATGAGTATAAACTTCAAAAAATCGATTTTATTGCCTTTTTCGACAGTCCATTGTATGGGCCATGTATAGCGGATTAGCAGTTTTTATGGTAAATATCATTTTATCTTGCAAAAATCGACACTTAAATCTTTAAACGCGTTTTTTCTCGAAATAAGATTTTCCAAATTTGCTGACATTGTAACTCAAGAGCAATTATCCGTTTGACTTGAAATTTGAACTGAGTACTCTTGAATATATCAACTCTACAATGACGTAGGATATTTTTGATTGGATGAAAATTGACGATTTGGCATTGAAAAAAACGCGACCATTTTATAGGCAAGAAAACAGACTTTTTTTTCATAACCACGCCATTTTGTTAGATTTTGATATTTTTCGAAAATCCTACGTCATTGTACAGGAAATACCTTCCAGTTTAACGACATTTTTTCCTTTTTCGGTTTCAGCTACTCAATCGGCCGGAATCATGTCAGCATTGGAGGAACTTTTTTGTTTGGCGCATAAGGCATAAGTCGCTTGGATCTCAATCTTTTTCTGTGAAAAAATTATGCAATATAGGTCAAATATAGCCAAATATATTCTTAATTTTCCGAAACATTAATTGAGTCTCTTCTACCAAAAAAATCCCGAAAATGACCCAAATTTTAAGCGTTCACACTGGTACAGCCCTTTAATAATTAGTCATGTGTATGAAAAAAAATCGCAATCATTGACGACAAAGCACCCGTTACGTAACGGAATATGGGGGGGGGGGCAAAAATTGGGAAATTTTGCGTTTCGTAATTTGACAAAGCACCCGTTACGTAACGGAATATGGGGGGGGGGGGGTGGCAAAAATTGGGAAATTTTGCGTTTCGTAATTTGTGTACGCCGCCTTATTGAAGCCTGCTGACAGCCGAGAAAACGAATCTGAATAAAGAGCTCGTTTTATGCAAAGTCTATTGGAATGTAGATTGCGATCATTGGAGCAAAGTCGATGACGCACGACAATTACAAAGTGACTCGCCGTTTGCCAGAGATCTTTACATTCCCAACCCAGACGAGACAGCGAATCGGTCTGAGGTTGATTGATTTCTCGAAAGGAGGATTGGCAATCGAGTTTGGCCACGGGTCAGAGAATGAAAGATCGTCGTCACTCGAGAGGTATCCGCGCGAATGAACTAGACGTCTTCTCGTCGCGGGCTTATAAATTGACAGATATATGGCCCATTGGTACGATCTTGATTCGGGCATTGACCGAGAATGACGACAGATCGCGTTACCGATCACGGCCACATTCGCGCTCGCTGTGGACTTTCCATACAACCGACCAATTCTTGTCGTGCAAAGAAGAAGAGAAAAAAAAACGGCACATACCTCATCCTTCGTATTTGCACGTCGAGGTAGGTTCGTTTGACGATCTCTTTCGCATTCGTTTCGAAGCCGCGCTGGCGACGGTTTATTTACGTATCGGTGCGAGATCCTGGAAAATCGAGGACGATCAACGGCGAGAGCGAGTCGACACGCACAATGGCCGTTTGAGTGTCCACACTCGGGCGAAATTGATTTCCGACGTGCGCTATGAGCTCGTCCCACAATCGGCCGAAGACCCGAAGATCAACCGCGATCAACAATTACAATTGCGTTAAACCGAAGACCCGCAATGCCGTCGCTCGCAACGCCGAAAAATCCGCCTGTCGAGAGTGCCCCGTGACGAAAAACAATAACACCGACGAGGACAACAACTACCTGTACTGTGAGTAATACGAGCAAAGTACGCATTGGTCCGCAATTGGTCGGAACGAGAAATTCTCGCGATTCCACGCGAATTATTATTCCTGCATCGTTGGAATGCAAGGATTTTTTTTTTTTTCTTAAACATTTTATTTATTTTTATCGCTATCGAAAGTCTTTTTTTTTTTAACTGACGTCGTAAGTCTCTAATGAGAATATGTGAAAACATTTGATTTATTTATCACAGCCCATGTGAGGGACAAAAAAATTGAGCGGTGAAAAATAATTAGTTTTCATTGCATTGCGAAGATGCAAACTTGAAGGTCATTCGAAAGATTGGATGAGGAGACGAGGAAGGGAGCTCCCGTTGCTTTTGAGCGAATTTCTTCAAGCTCGGGACTCGAATCGAATCAATAATAGCCGCGGTTCTTCGTTGGCGAATTGCTCCAACCCGGCGATTAAGGAGGTTGGAGCGTTAGCCACAATCCAAGGTTAAATTCAATAAAAAAAATACATGTTATTGTTTACACTGTACTGTGTCTTTGCGAATTTTTTGAACTTTTTTCACCACCAAACACCGGAGATAAAAAATAGTTTAATGTGTGTAATTTAACGTGCGGTTAGATGGGCAAGACTTTCACACTAAAGGTTATGTAATTTTTATTGTTATTTAGCACCAAGATAAACCATTTTTAACAAGGGATCAACGCAAACTGTACCTTTGCGAACATTTAGAGAAAAAAAAATCCTCATCTTGCCCATCGTAAAGCATGGGCCAATAATCTCACGACGTAAATATGAATGGGCATAATTATGAATTACTCAAAATTTCATTGTGAATTGTAGAAAACATTCGTTGTCGTAGTTTTTTCATAATAATCATCGATAACGTTATGCTTTTTCAAGTTCGCAGTAACACAAAAGTTTTTCTACTTTACGTAATAAAAATGTTAAAATGCATAATTTTGCCATTTAATTATATATTTGAAAAAAATTAGCATATACGGAATAAATCGTATGCATTTTTTCATATAATTTTTTCGTATAGAATAAATCGTATGCATTTTTTTGAGGTTCATTGGAAAAAAAAATGAATAAACCGTCATTTGACTCAACTGAATCGTTCCAACCTCCTTAATAATCGTCACACTCGACTTTCTTGTATGAAATAGCAAACTCGAGACCGTTTGAACGATTTGTTTGAACTTCAAGCAAAAGGCACTCTTTCCATCATTTTTTGCACAAATCTTCGTTTTGATATTTTAGGACAACCCCTAAAGGGATTTTTGACGACTCGCAATACTTTTCGAGATATTGAATTTACAAGTTTTTTTTAAAGGTAAGGTTCCGACCCCCCTCCCCCTCTCATAGAGCTGACATTTTGCACAAACCTTCCTTTTGATATTTTGAGACAACCCCTAAAGGGATTTTTGGCGACTCGCAATAGTTTACGAGATTACAATTTTTAAGTTTTTTTGAATATCTGCTATGTTTTTTTTAAATATCTGTTACGTCTTCGTTCGTTGTTATCGCGCTCTCCGTTTTATCCAAACAGAAATACCCAAATAAACCCAAACAAACCAAAACATATCCAAACAAACCCAAACCCAAAAACTATCGCGTCATCAAAAATCCCTTTAGGCGTTGTCTTAAAATATCGAGAAGAAGGTTTTTGCTAAAATTCAGGTCGATTGGCGTGGAGGGGGGGGGGGGGGGGGGGGGGGGAGTTCGGAACCTCACCCGGAATTCGAGCCTCAAGGGAGTTTAAAGAATATCGATTTGTTGGAATGTAGATGCGA
Organism: Ophion ellenae; assembly: GCA_963210295.1. NCBI lineage: Eukaryota > Metazoa > Arthropoda > Insecta > Hymenoptera > Ichneumonidae > Ophion > Ophion ellenae. The sequence goes on from OY723394.1 coordinate 17,999,471, forward strand.
CCAAAAAACGCAAGTTCGAGGGAAAGAAATATTAAAGTCTAGACACTTGGTACATTTCATTAAAACAAATTGTGAAATTTCTTGGAATTTTAACGTTGGGTGCACTTGATGTGCATTCGATATCAACTGCAACATCAATTCTTTTATGACCAGCTGTAGTAAATTGCGTAGTTATCGTATACTTTTTATAGAATCGTCGGAGACGAATTTTCATTGGGTTTGTTTGGGTTGAAAAAATGAATGAAAATCTTAATTCAATAGCGGTATCTTTATGGTTGTTACGCATTATTGACTCAGAAATTTCCTGACTTTTCCAGGCTCTCCACATACGTTTTGAAAATATTCCAGGGACATTGGGCCTAAGTAACAACATGACTTTTTTTCAAGATCAAATATATGAAAATGTTAAATATTAAAATAGAAAAATGTTTAAAGGCTGATATTCGAAAAATAATTTGAACACGGTAAATTTTAAAAAACACATTCAAAGTAAATACATATCCTGTTTTTTGTTACAAAGAGAATGTTTTATGTCAGTGCCAATAAATAAAAAATAAATATAAACCCTTATCTACAATAATAATTGTGTGACAATCGCCAGATCGAATGCAAATGTTTAGAGCTTTACAGTAAATGAGTTTTGAGGTTTTGAAATTTTCAATTTTCTAGCACTGACATAACTTTTTTTGTGTATAATGAAGAATAATATAAATATTAAAAATATACAAAAATATTTATTTTTATACTTCCCAGTTGTTTTTCAAGTCGCTTTCATTTTTCTTAATTCGTGGAAAAAGTAAATTCTGGAAAAATTCCAGAGAATGTTCAAAGTTTCCTGACTTTTCCCTGATTATTCCGGAAGGAAAGAAATTCCCTGAGTCTTTCCGGTTTTCCCTGTTTTCCCAGTTTTCCATATACGTAACAGTCATGATCTTTCGACATTTATCAGTGGAATGCTCGTCCCTCCTTAAGGGGCCAGTCCACTTTGGAGCCACGAAAAAAGGCTATGTTCGCGATTTTTTTGATGATTTTATAAAAGATATGAATATAAAAGTTATTGGGCTTGATAAATAAAGGCTTGAAATACATTTAAAAAAAAAATTATTCATTTTTATTCATTTTTGAGTAACAAAGCTATAGTTTAACGTAACGCCTCAAAAATAGGTGGACTAGGTAGCTCCATCACAACTCGGCAACGGCTTGTCTGAAACAAAAAAAATCAAAGTCCATTAGATTCAGTATGACACCAGCTACAAAATGACCCTCGGATATGAAGTTTTATCAAAAAATAAAAAAATAGCAGATGAAAAACGAAAAAAGTAAAAAAAAACAGTTTTTTCGCAGTTTTTCGCAAAAAAAGAGCAAAACTAAAAATTGTAAAACCATCAAGGGTCATTTTGTTACGAATCATGTTTACAGTAGTGGTTCAAATCTCAAGAGAATCGGTTTATTAGTTTTAAAGATACGATGGAGCTGAATTTTGAAAACGTTGTTTCGAGAAAAACGCGTTTGAAGTTTATACTATTAAAAATTCTTACCTAAACTCAATGGGCAATTCCTGCACCGTACAAAATCCCTTCTGATTGCTCATCATCGTCGATTTCTTCAAGTCTTGCTTGCTTACGATTTTTTGAAATTTTCAAAGTGGACTGGCCCCTTAATCGCTTTCGGCGAAGAAATTCAAGTGAGATTCTTGTTGCACGTTTAACGATAAGGAACTCTCTCTCCCTCCCTCTCTCTCTCTTTCTGTTGTACGAAATAAAGTATAAATAAATGTTCGCCAGATAGACCATCTCGGGGTCGACCTCTCGACTCCTGGTCCCGAGGGTACACTCCATTTTTTCTGCCGCTACTCTCGCGTTCATACGTTATGCATCAAGCTCCAGGATCACGTAAATTCCTCCGCGTTCACCCGTAATATTACGAAAGTGCGGGTTGGACGAGGACGGGGGGGGGGGGGGGGGGGGGTCGAGCCATCTTATATATTCACATCGTGAATGTCGTGAGCACCGGAATGGCCGAGATGCAGAGACGCGAGTGTGTTAATGTAGACCGTGGACCGTGATGATTAGCGAACGACTTCTAATCCGTTGACGTTGCTATGTATCTTGTCACGAATTCAGCAGCGAATAATCTTTGCATATTCCACGTACGTAATGGTCAATCCGTGTAAAATGGACCAATTTCCACCGTGAGCTTGCAATTTTGTTGAGGTCGCTTAGAATGTTTCAACCGTGTCGAAAGAAGCTTCGAAAGACCGATACTCGGATGGGTAACCGCCCAGCCGCGCACCAGCCCCGGTTTTCCACAGTTTCCCTGTGCCCCCCTGCAAAGATGGTGACCTAAAACCCCGCACGGGCATACGCAGCGGTCTCAAGGGGCTATACCAGTGTGAACGCTGAAAATTTGGGTGATTTTTGGGAATTTTTTGGAAAAAAACGTACTCAATTGAATGTTTCGAAAAATTGAGAATATATTTGGCTATATTTGACCTATATCACATAATTTTTTCATAGAAAAATATTGAGATCCAAGCGACTTATGGGCTGCCTTCGGAGGCGATGAAAAAAAGTTCCTCCACTGCTGACATGATTCCGGCCGATTGAGTAGCTGAAACCGAAAAAGGAAAAAATGTCGTTAAACTGGAAGGTATTTCCTGTACAATGACGTAGGATTTTCGAAAAATATCAAAATCTAACAAAATGGCGGAGTTATGAAAAAAGTTTGTTTTCTTGCCTATAAAATGGTCGTTTCATTCAATGCCAAATCGTCAATTTTCATTCAATCAAAAATATCCTACGTTATTGTAGAGTAAATATATTCAAGAGTACTCAGTTCAAATTTCAAGTCAATCGGATAATTGCTCTTTGAGTTACAATGTCAGCAAATTTGAAAAATGTCATTTCGAGAAAAATGCGTTTAAAGATTTAACTATCGATTTTTGCAAGATAAAATTAAATTTACCATTAAAACTGCTAATCAACTATACCTGGCCCATACAATGGACCCTCATCTTCTCCGAATAATGCCTGCTGAGAGGCTAAAGCTTTTCACACTGGTATACCCCCTTAATAAATACACTTTCGGAATACATTTAAAAGAAAAAATATCTGTTTATGTAACCCAAACAAACTTCAAACGCATTTTTATCGGACCACCGTTTTTCGACGGCTTGTTGATAAAATCTTCGAAACTACTGAACCTATCCTTATGAAATGTTAACCACATATTCTTTACAACTATAGCTATAGCGCATATCAAGGAATTACATTTTTTTTATATACATTATTTTTTTGCCAAAAATGATGAAAGACACGTTTTTTTGGTTTTTTCTTTCGAAAAATGCCCGCCATTTTGTTATTTTTGCACATATAAAAAATCATATGATATGCGCTATAGCCATTACATACTGAATCTAAAACCGTTCGATTTTTATGTTTCGAATGATCCATCTCCGAGATATCAACAGCGCAGACCTACAATTTTTTTAGGACATTTTTTAACTGCCATTTTCGTCTGTAAATAGTGACTTCGATAATTTTTTTTTAACCCTTTGCGGCAAAGTGTAACACTGGTATTAAACCTAATTCATTTCAGATTTTGACTATTCAAAAGTGTTTTTTTAATCAAATATGGCGATTGTAAATGCGTTCCAAGGTTCCTAGGAACCTTGGAACTAATAAAACATAACTACTAAAACATACCTATTTAATTTTTATTTTTCACGTCGCGGGTGTCATAAATAACGAAAGTGCAAAAAAACGAACTTTTTACATCATAAATCTGATTACGACTAATCTAGCAGGTAAACCATAACCAAAAAATAGGTGAAAACTTGGTTCTTGATCCACTGAATACGAACCCGAAGTCTAAACCGTCAAATGGAAAATGGCGGAACTAATAGGGCGGCTGTAAATGGCATAGGCTATAGTCTTTTTTCCAAATTTGGTTATCTATTGGGGGGGGGGGGGGGGGAGCTTATTTCAAGTAACAGCGATCCCGAAAACCCCCGAGTACCAACTTTCGCTATCATCCAACGACGTTTTGCATTTATGTACCGCCATATTCGATCCGCCATTTTGGATTCCCGAATTTCGAGTGCAGATTCGTAATCAGCGACCCCCAAAACCCCCGAGTACAAAATTTCAAGCCAATTGCACGTGAAGAAAAATGCATACTTCAAAGGATTAATGTATTTCGGAAGTGTATTCATTAAGTGTAACATCTTTTATATTAATATCTATAATATAAACCTATCAAAAAATTCATAAAAATAGCTTTTTTTAGCGTCTAAAATGAGAAGATCCTTCAAAAATGGAAGTAAAAGATGCCAAATTCGGGCACTTTCAATTGCATTGATCACTTGTTATCAGGGTTGCAAAAATTGTAAGGAAAAAGTAATGCATTATTCATGACTTTTTTAATGGGTAATGAAAAAATATTTCATTACCCATTACAATACATTCAGTATGTAAAAAAAATTCCATTACTCATTACATTATATTTTGTAATGTGAACAATTTCCGTTACTCTTTACATTGGATTTTGTAATGTAAAAAATGTCCACTACTCGTTACATTATGTTTTGTATTGTAAAAAATTGCCATTACTCATTACATTGGAATTTGTAATGTAACAAATTTCGATTACTCATTACATTACACTTTGTAATGTGAAACATTTGTATTTCAAAATGCAATGTAATGGGTAATAGAATTTGTTTACATTACAGAGTGTAATGTAATGAGTCATATAAATTTATGACATTACAAAATTGAATGTAACGAGTAATGGAATTTTTTTACATTACAAAATATAGGGTAGTGAGTAATGGAATTTGTTCACATTACTAATGTAAGGTAACAAAATCTCCATTACGCACTACAAGGGAATATGGATTATTATTCGTTTCCCATCGGGTCAGATCGACCCAGTGCAAAAACTGCTGCCCCCAATGGGAAACGAATGATAATCCTCATTACATTGTAATGAGTAATGGAGATTTTTTGCATTGCATTGCATTAGTACTGTGAAAAAATTCCATTACTCATTACTTTATATTTCGTAATGTAAATAAATGTCGTTGCTCATTACATTGTAATAAGTGATACATGATACATTGTAATAAGTAATGAAAATATTTCACATTACAAGATGTAATGTAACGAGGAATGAAAATTTTTTACATTACAAATTCCAATGTAATGAGTAATGAAAACTATTTGCATTACAAAATGTAATGTAATGAGTACTGGACATTTTTTACATTACTGAATGTAATGTAACGTAATGAAATTTTTTTCATTACAAAATGTAATGTAATGAGTAATGAAAACGCTAATGCATTATTTGGACCCCTGCTTGTAATTCTTCATCTGTGCCCGAATGCATCAAGAAGTGCGACAATAATTCACGTAAAAGAGGAAAATAATGAGGATGCATCGAAAAGCTCCTATTGAGGAATCTTCCACACTGAGAAAAAAAATCATTAATCCAATATCATTGGTGTTATTGAATGAAATTTCGTTGATTCAATTGTAAAATTGTTGGTGTCAATAATTGGATTTATTAGTCCAAACAAAACGCTATTGACTTTAATAGCATGATAAAATTGAAAGATTTTTCTCATTCAAAAGATATATTGTTAGCCGAGAACAATATATTATTGAAACTATCTAAAAATTTATCGCGAACAAATTACACACTTTTGAATGCATTTTCTGCAACAACAAAAACTGCAATTCATAACATGAATATTGTTGATTCGGGTACCCAAGTAAAATTGAATTTCGCTCGTTTGATTCAGATAAAATTTCTATTGAGTAAATATGTTATTTTATTTTTTTTCACCATATCCGATATTGATTTTCAAGTACATTATTCGGTAAAATATTAATATTTTATTTTGATTGAAAAATATTCAATGAATGTCTGAATTGGTTAACAAATTATGCGAAAATAAAATTTGTTTCTTGCGCATTTGGTTGAAAAAATTCAACAAAATCATGGATTGTATATAGAATGACTTCAATAGAATATAATTTTATTTTAAGGATAATGTAGCTTTTTCAAATAAAATAATATCTTATTTAAGGGGAGATATACACCTAGGAGCCGGAAAAAGGTCATTTTTGTGATTTTTTTCAAGAAAAACTCTTTGAAATTTCGGATTGTAGTTTTAAATATCTAAAAGTATATACATTCAAAAATATGTTTAATTTTCTTTATTTAAAAATATCAAAAATATACAAGGATATTGTATGATCCTTGCCGATTTTGAAAATATCGATTTATGACAAAATAGCGGACGTTTTAACATAAATAGTAATTTTTGGGCCAAAAATTAGTTATTATTTTGCCTATAGAACAAAAACTAAGTAACGGAAAAAAAAATCCTATGACAAGTACTAGATAATGGTGTATAGAATAACCACAAAAAACCTCAAGGCAATCGGTTCATTGGTTTTCGAGAAATTTTGGGTACCGATTTGAAAAACGTGGTTTTGAGAAAAACGCGTTTGAAAATTTGGGAATGAGTAAATCATAAAATTTGTCAACTGACATGGAATCATCGATACCAGGCCCATAGTGTAGGTCTTCTACGGTCGACGAAATGTTCATAGCCCAGGTAGGAATTGACGATGAAAAAAGGGCTCGCCAAGCTCTGAAACAAGGCTCACATTTTTTAATTCAGGCTGAGCACCAGCCTGATTTCAGGCCTAGCTGAACCCCTGAATGATAACGCGGTTTTAGGCTGTTGCACACAGGCTTGACCAAAGGCTGGTAGAAAAGCCTGTACTAAGCCTGAAACGACGAAACAACAAGGTTCAAAACGAGCCTTAAAGCCTTCACGAGCATTTATGACCAGGCTTATCCCAAACTCTTCTCGAGGCTATATGAGGCCTGTTTTTTAGTTTTCTATATTCTACATTGGGATAAATTTAATAAATTTGTAAAGAATTCATTTGATTTATTATATATATTTATTATTCATTATATTATTTGTTATAAAATATATATAAAATATTTTAAACACAATACTTTATTTTATTTATTGTTTATGGGACACGTAATACACAGAGTGTACGCAAACCCCAGATAGTGAGTATATACGAAATGTGTATGTGAAGAGAAAAAAACTTTTTTGTGTACCTCATAAATATCGATAAGAGAATATGTTTAAATGTTCTGAGCTGCCTCCTTCGCTTTCGTTTCTCGTGCCTTCGCACCCGACAAATTTATTGCTAATGTTTTTTTTTCATAAAAGTACAGAAAAAATAATATTTAAAATTTATTTTATTTTATCACAACCTGAAACAAGCCTGCATCCAGCCTTGATTTTTTAGCCTTAAAATTCACTGGCTGAATAAAGCTTGAAATAACCCTGAGTTTAGGCTAAGCAGCCAGTCTTGGTTCCAGGCTGCTCCAAACGATGCAATGAAACCTGGCCCAGGTCTGTCTCACTCAGGCTCGGTGAAACAAGGCTCGCACAAGTTTGTGCCCATCGTCAGCCTTTTGATTCCCTACCTGGGAGCTTCCAAATCCTCGATCTCGACCATCTACGTGTACATCTCCCGTTAAATCAATCACATTTTCCAATATTTTATAGTACTGTAACAATCTCATATATCGGTGGCACTCCGCAGCAGCGCATTTATTTGGACCAACCAATATATTTTCTGATTCAATTGTTTTTCTTTTTTCTCAATGCAGCTCGTCTCGGAACGTCCTGTATGTCTGTAATCTCCATCAGGCAGTAGCACAGTTCTCATTTTTCTTTCGCATGTCTCTCTCCCTCTCGCTCTTTCTCCCGCGTAGACAGATCGAGTCTACGTTTGCTCTCGAATCCTCGCGTTCCCTCGTATGTAAATTGCTCCATGGCTATGCATCGATATGCGAGGCATAATCGCGTCTTCTGCTCTATCGCGACACTCAAGCCGCGGAGCTTCGAGCGGTCCGATATACCAATGGGCGACGTTCCCAATGGAGTCTCAATCAACGTGCTTTTCCCGTCCCCAGTGTCCGTTCGGCTTGATTAGACGCGGGGGTGCGTCTCAGAGGCTCGATCTCCGATTATGCGCGACCCCGAACCATTCGTCTCGTTTCTCGGACACTTTTACTCGTCGGTGACGTGTGCGGACGGCAAATTGACCGGTGCTTCGAAATCTCGTCATTTTTCACCTCGTCACGCACCGCGTGTCTGCGTTCACGATTCGAGCGTTACTTCGGGGCCACCCGAATCAGCTATTCTCGAAAGCCTCGCAGGCTAAAGTGTCACTACGCCCGTCGTGCGGTGATCGCGCGAGCGTGTGCGTGTTTTTTTTTTCTTTGCCCTCCATTCTCGTCCCTTTTTCGGCTCGTGTGACGTACAGTGAAGCAAGTCCGTTTTTTCTTTCTCGCTCGATGGACAATATTTCTACGTGCTTCGAGTGACAATTTTTCACACAGGTGTGCGTGGCGGTGGTACATTCGTATATACGGCGTTGAATTAGACCGAGTGGACGAGCCGCGTCCTTCGATATCGTACGCGCCATTTCTCCGAGCTAAATGGAATTAGCCGCTCGTCACTCCAAATTCACTTGCTATACGCGTAGGCCCTGCAGATACGTGAGTGAATACTGTGAGGCTGTGGACGTACAAGATCGCACGGCACACATGGAAACTTCTCTCTCTCTCTCTCTCTCTCTCTCTCTCTCTGTCTCTCTATCTCCATCTTTCCTGACTGCGGCGACTACTGAATTGCGAAAATCGATCGAGTGATAAATGGATATTCCATCGTAATAATGGATAACGAGAACGTATCGTCGTCAAATTCCTGGTTGAACCGATCAAGCCCAGGATATCGCTCGCCCAAGGCTCTTTCGCTTCGCCAACTCCAAGAGCGGGGACCACTCTTCTCTTCACTCGAGGAGTTGCGCGACAAGCTGACCGAACTCTTAGGTAATTCGCGGCTTTATATACACACACACACATGTGTATATATATATATATATATATATATATATATGCATATGCATATGCATATGCATACGCGCGCGCGCGCGCGCGCGCGCGTGTGTGTGTGTGTGTGTGTGTGTAACGTCTACTTTTACTGGTTTATAAATGACCCCGTGCGTCACGATCAATCTATTGAACCGATTTTGGCTAGGAAAAGACTACCGCAACATGACCATTTATATATGGTCATGTATATGTATATATACATGTATATATACATATACATGACCATATATAAATGGTCATGTTGCGGTAGTCTTTATATATATATATATATATATATATATATATATATATATATATATATATATATATATATATATATTAGGAGTGTACGGGTAGCAGAATTGGTCAGGTCGTGTCGGGTCGAGTAATTAGACTATGATTCGGATCGAGTACCCGAATTTTTCGAGTACGCGTCTCACATCGGGTACTCGATAAGCCGTGTTGCCGGAAGAAAATTTTAAATTTCGTTTCATAGTAGATATCGCCACGAAAACGTACCAAAACGGACGAAATAGACTCCTTCGCCGTTAGGTTGGAGTTCATAAGAAATACAAATAATTGATTTAATAATTTTAGTATTTTTGTGATGTGTATATTTACAATTTTTTCCGGCAAACTTCTTTCAAGACACTCGCATTTCAGGAAATATCGAGATATTTGAATGTCGAAAAACTGAATAAAAGCAAGATTCTTCGTCGAATTTTCATTAATTCTGTCTAGTGCTAACTGGTAATTTTGGCGCTTCATTCTTCTTAATTTAATTTTCAGTCATTTTTTAATGTTTTGTTTCCGGAAAAAATTTGTTCTTCAAACGGCTTATATCTCTGAAACTAATCAAGATATTTTCAATTTTAAAACGTCGAATGGAAGCTACATTCTTCTTCGAATAAACGCAGGGCGTTGAATCTTGATCTTTTTGGGTTTTTTCTCCATATAAAACCCACGTTAAGAAAAAGGAAAACCTTAAGGCGTTTGCCGGAAAGGAAGATATTTATTGTGCATTTTTTCCTTTCGCATAGTTTTTAGTGATGCCAAAACGCAACTTTGCCGCGCTATCGCGATACGATCCGCCAAAATTTACCGGTTTTCACTCCGTCCTAGCAGACACACACGCACGTACGTACCCACACACACACAGAATAGAAAAGTGAGACGAAAAAAGATTTTTACAGTATTATCATTTATTCGTTTTATCGCCTTCTTCGAGTTTTCGTTTTCTCCCATTATTTAATTGATACACCTAGAAAAAAAATATAAATATAAATAATAGATACGGATCTCCGAGTCGTTTACAAATATTCGAAGTTTACGATTACCCACAATTTGAGAGTACAAACATATCCAAACATATCGTTAATCTGTATGAGTGTTAAAACTTAAAGGAGATACCTTTAGGCGAAAAAAATTGCTGATTTTCATAATTTTTTTTAAAGCCAACATTTGTTCATCATTTTTGAGACTTGGGAAGTATTTTATTACCACTTTCAGCTGTTACATAGTATTTTTTTTAATAGTCTTTAAAAATGGATTCATCTGAACGAAGATTTTTCGTTCGTTAACACTCATACGCAGAATATGAACCAAGGAAAAGTGAGAAATTTTCATAATCGATGAAATGGTACGCTTTGAAACAAAATGATGATCTTTCCGAGAAACTCAGACAATAAAGCAAGAAAGACTTATCCCAAATTTCATCAGAATCGGTCGATTAGTTTTTTAGCTATACCTCCGCCATTTTCAAAAATCAATTTAAAAACACACCACTTAGCAGCCAAAAGTAGTTTGTGAAGAAATCTTTCGTTAAAAAAAATCATGAAAATCAGCAAATTATATACCCTTGTATCTCCCCCCTTAAGTTACATATCGTATTGCAAGTGGGAGAATTTGCTGAAAATTTGAGTGAAACGTCAATATTACCAGTAGATTAGTGCGTATCGCATTATTCGCATCGTATAATGATTTATTGTTATAATAAATAACAGCTTATAGTTACTCCGTGTGAACGCGTAACCATAAGCTGTTAACCAAAGAAACTAAATTCTGTGTAGGGGCCGAAAACTTTTTAATTAAGGGTATGCTTACTTTTGAAGCTTTCCCACGACCTCGGATCTGTTGGACTCCGTTCTGCTTATCCATCCGCGCGCTTAAAACCTGCACAGCTGAGCTCTATTAGCCTCCTCTGCAATAAATCTTTTACACTTTAGACCCATTGTCCTTAGGCCCCGGGGACTCGTTACACGGACTTGCAAAATTTGCTCCACCCTTTGGACCTGTCGTGCCATTATTTCTGATTTCTCAGTTTCTGCCTACCTCTCCCACTATCCAGATCATTAATTAATTAAAGAGATTCATACAGTAAGAAGTCCACTCAATAAAGTATTTGCTTTTTTTAAAATGCATTATTAAAGGTTACTCGTATGGAACACAATCTTTGGCGAGTAAAAAATTAGTGACAAATTTGTTATTTGGGAGCATTTTTTCAAGAATTCATGTTTTTTTTTAGTTTTTGCCAAAATCTCGAGAAGAATTTGCAAAATATAAATAACCCACATAAAGGATCGTTTTTTTTCAAATAATAATTGCAGCCTCGAAGCTTTAGCATAGTTGCAAAAATAAATAGGGTAATTCCGGGGGAGTTGGCCATAAGGGAGCGATGGCCAAAAGAAATTTTTGATAAAACCGCGCACTATATTTCACCTGTTACTGCTTAATTCGCCTCGCGTCGTGCGCAGGTGTAAGTGTACAAGGAAAAGTTTGGCTAAAAAATGATAAGGGAGACTTTGTCCTTGGAGTGCCATATTTCAGGTGTTTACATTTTATTTTTTTTAAAGGAAACGAGTAAAGCTTTTTGAGTGCGGTTTTTTTCTTTCTTTTATTCATGATATACAGAATGATAAAAAAAAAATGTTCGAAAAAAAACCAAAATGGCGGCCGTTGCAGCTCCGCGAAAACAGGTCCTCAAATCGCGGGAGGTAAACGGCTGACATCACTGCCCCCTCTTTGTTGATCTGAAACACAAATTCAAAGCATATTATCAATCTGTGACCCTTTGGTCATGGAATGACGGATGGGTTTTTCGTTTAGTACAAATTTCGGAAAATGGCGGCAATTTAAAAAAAATCGAATTTTCGCGTTTTTTTCGCATAAAAAGATAAATAATAAATGCAAAAATGTATCTATCGAAAAAACGATCCGTCATTCCGTGAAGACATATTTTCTGAGTATGCTCTCCAAATTTCAGGTCGATATGTTAATTACAGCGATCAGGAGAATGTCAGCCATTTTTAAAAACGTGTTTTCGAGAAAAACGCGTTTAAAGTTTTGTAATGTGTTTACACAAATGTGTTTATAATTACCGCTAATCGGCAATGCCTGGTCCATAGAGGCATCCCTCCTCTTCTTCGAGCTGCTCATGTTGAGCCGCAAACATCTCCCGCTGCATTTCAAGGACAAAGTCTCCCTTAAGCAAGTGACATCCTTTTTAATTATCCTGTCTACTGTTAATTTTGTTTGAAGGTTTCATGTTTTACATTGTGGTGATGTTATTTTGTAAAAGTAATGGTTACTTTAGTATTTTTTGAATAGTTCACGAACAGTGCTTTGTTATAACCGCAAGATCTCGCATGTGTTGTTTCTACTTGTTTACATTTTAGATGTGGCCATCTCTCACGGGAGATTAGGAGAGATGGCCACGTACAGTCGGTGTATGAGGGTCATAGTATTAGTTGTAATGTGTTCAAGTAATTCATTTTTTCTACATTTGTTTTGGATGCTTCATAAGTACAAGAGAAAAGCCATTCCTCTACGAGGTAACTGAACTCAAGAATCATTAAAAGCAGCTATTAGTGCTGTAAACAATAATGAATTGTCGGTTCGTACGAGGACCTACGAAATACCTAGGAAGACCTTAGAAAGACCATATAAGAACAATGACAGAAAATGTTGCGGAGAGAATTATTATGAAACTCGTCTCATCGAAGACTGGCTTCAGTGGATAGTGTACCAACTTTGGGTACACAAAAATTATACCGATTTCGATAATATGTGTTCTAGATGTGGCCAATAGAAGAAAAAAAAGAATCAAAACATAAAACCAAAGAGAAAACCGAAAGCATAAAGCTGGGTAATTGGCCATCTCACCTGTACTCCTATGGCCATCACACCCAGATACTCTGAGAGAGATAACCAATCGTGATTTTTAAAAAATTGTAATTTTAAGGTTGATCTGATAGGAGTTTGTTTTAATTTCGTAAATTATCTTAAAGTTAAATGTTCAAAGTTGAATTAACAAATGAAGATAAGTTAAGAAACGTCTGTACTCTTATTTTGTCGGATCCTTGAAAAAACTGTGGCCAACTACCCCGGAAACTTAACCTAAATAAATTGCATTTGCCGGTTGTAAAACTGACTGGCTAAATATTTAACTCGGATTAACTTTTGGTCGTTCAATTTCGTCTGCGCATTTTCCACTGATAAGAGGTATTGGCAAAAAAATTGCACTTTTACGTAAGCAATATTCCTCCTACGGATTTTTGAACGTGTAGACTTTTTGGGGGGGGACTGTATGAGCGATGTTATCCCAATCAACGTATAGTGGCGAAGAATTTGCCACGTTGCCTCTCCATCGCTGTATTTTCGTTCAAATATAGCCTCTGCAAGGAGTCAGTATATTGATCAATTTTGGCGCTCCAACCGAGGCAGCTTTACGAGCTATATCGAAGAATAAGAAAGCAATGTGCACACGCCATTTGCACACCAGTTGCCAAATTTGTTGTTTTTTGTCTCGTTATATCCGAAACTCGTTTGGTTTTCAGCCAAAAATACGCTTCATTGCTAAACATCTTAATACGCGGTTGGTTCGCAACAAATATGCCCAAAAAATACAAGTTTCGTTTCAGGGCGAGTTGTATTGTTCCGAATAGCAAATTTACACATCTATATCTGCGCTTGGGTTTAATGGAATAAGTGTTCCGCCGATTTTGCTAAAGCTTCATTCAACTGAACAAGCATGTACTTGGTCCAATCAACATTCAGTCGATGCAGCAAAGCCGTACTTTAATCAACTGAAGATTTACTTTAGCATCCACGGATTTTTTTTCGCACCTCCTCGTTCTTGGTGGAAAAATACTTCCGTTCGGATTTTCGTAAGAACGAATTTACGTACACTTTATTTTTAATCATTGCTTCATTATTTTCTCTATACTTTTATTCGTATTTGTTTTTGCTCAATTTCCCAATCATTTTTCACCCGATCTTCAGTCTCCGGATAATTATTATAGTCTAAAAATGCAAGATATATATTTAAAAATGTAAAGACAAAGAAATATTGAAATTCAAATAATCACGCCACCTAGAACTGAAGGTTTTTATTGTCAGTAATTATTTTCGTTCTTACGGTTCCCTGCCATTTACTAAAATAAAAATGAACAAGCAAAATAAGTTCGGATTGTGGAAGCGAATTAATCGTAAAAATAATGGTATTGGAAGAATTATGGAAAATCCGTTTTCTTTTATTATTCTCTTAAAATATTTCTTGTCACGATCTTGTCTATTTCATAATTTTACGTGCCATGTGGCGTTAAGCTTCATTTCAATTACGTCCCAAGCCACACTGCATTTTTAGTCGACATTTTAATGATACGTTCAATAAACCCATCATACTTACGTTCCAAAATAATCAAAATGTTCCCTTTTATAGGAAACATGTCTTCACATCTTATACATAGGTATATTTTTCAATTTTCGCTATTATCTCACTATTATAATTATTTGTGTGTGAGTGAAATGATTTTTTATTTAAAATGATTTTTTTTCGTTAAATTCCGCACACATAAATAAATCATCTCAGGCCTGACGAAGCCGAATTGGAAATCACAAAATCGTTAATAGCATCACTGGAGATCAATATGATAAAAATCATCTAAAAAAATATGATTAATTCGAAAAAAAAAATAGAAGGAAAGATAGGCCCACAATCGGACCAGTCTTAAAAATCATAGAATGCGTCACTCTGTTTTAGAGATTTTTTTGAAAAAAATAAAAGTTGGCGATCATTAAAAAAAATATAGTTTTTCCTTTAGAAACAAAAAAAAACGTTGACATTGATCATTTATATTTTTTCATATTTAACGAAAGTATGGTTTAAAGTGAAAAAAAAATTGTATAGTGACGTTTGTCGATATCTCAATTAGTTCAGCAGTTATCAGCGCTTAAACGTTTCCAAAACATCCGGAATGGACATTTTTTTGGAAAATTACAACTCCTAAAAGACAAGATATAAAAGTCTAAAAATTGGTGTGGATATTCCTTTCATGGGGTACAATTTTACATAAAAAAAATTAGGAAAACCAAATGAGGTCGGGGTCACGGGCTAGGTGAAATGGCGAATTTAATATATGGATATTTAAATGGAAAAAAGAATAAGTCGAATTCTTTTTTACATTAGTACATGTCTACTTCACTTTATTTTTGAAAACACGTTTTTGCCAATCCTTCGAACTATTTAAAGCGAATTGCCATTGCAGGGTCCATTATTTTCAAAATTAGAACAGGGGATCGTCTATGATGAGCAGGAAAAAAGTAAAAGGGAATATATATATATATATATATATATATATATATATATATATATATATATATATATATATATATATATATATATATTATATAGTTTTCAGGCTTAATAGGTCTATAGGGCACGTACACCAGCTTTAGACCAGAGCTTCCATTTCTTTCGGTGTCACGAAAGTCCAATAAGCCGAGTTAAAACCAACGAGGCTAAACACGACGAGCCGGTCGTGTCCTATCTACGTACTCATCTCTCCCCTCCTTTTTTTCGTAGCACTCCGTGTAACGCGAAAAATGCTGACAATAAAGCACGATCAGCGAATAGTCGCAACTTTCTTTCACGTCCCGTATGTTTTGAAGCTGGAATTGCATTTGCTGACGAACAGCTCTTCGGTGAGCTTCGAAAATGTCAAAATATCATATGTCACTGCACTTTGAGTAACGATGAAAAAAAAGTCGATTTTTTTCCGAAGGGAAAGCAAGTTTTAATATTAGAGTCGAACGAGGGCTCGGAGCAGGTTGACACTTGAGGCGCGCAACCGAATCTGATACTCTCGAGAATTTACGTTCAAATTGACGATAATAGTCGATGTTTAGGTAGAGGGAAATTCCATATAGCTATTATTTCGAAGTTTACTGGAATTACATTATTATTGTTCTTGTGGAAATTTTTTAGTCGAATTCTCGCGAGTGAAAATGAATGCGTGGATTTCTTTCGGAAAAATATTATGAGACACGGAAGAATTTCTGTCCTTTAAGGGGTTAGTCTACTGCGACGACACGAAAATCAGGGATATTCAAAAAAATTAATTTTGAAGAAATAAGATGCTGGAAAAATCGTTTGAACGTTTATTTGTATGTGCATTAGCAAAGTTGTGTACCAAATTTAATTTAAAAAAACATTAATAATTAAAGAAGTTATAAACAATCTCGTGAAGGAGCGTTGAACGTAGGGGGCTCAACAGTGTACTTGATTATGGATTTTTGAACGAAAAAAGAAACAATTTTTTTGTCAAGATAATGTTGGCTGAGCCTCCACCGCCCAGGTAGGGAATCAAAAGGCTGACGATGGAAACAAACTTGTGTGAGCCTTGTTTCACCGAGCCTGAGTGAGACAGACCTGGGCCAGGTTTCATTGCATCGTTTGGAGCAGCCTGGAACCAAGACTGGCTGCTTAGCCTAAACTCAGGGTTATTTCAAGCTTTATTCAGCCAGTGAATTTTAAGGCTAAAAAATCAAGGCTGGATGCAGGCTTGTTTCGGGTTGTGATAAAATAAAATAAATTTTAAATAATATTTTTTCTGTACTTTTATGAAAAAAAAAATTAGCAATAAATTTGTCGGGTGCGAAGGCACGAAAAACGAAAGCGAAGGAGGCAGCTCAGAACATTTAAACATATTCTCTTATCGATATTTATGAGGTACAGAAAAAAGTTTTTTTCTCGTCACATACACATTTCGTATATACTCAATATCTGGGGTTTGCGTACACTCTGTGTATTACGTGTCCCATAAACAATAAATAAAATAAAGTATTGTGTTTAAAATATTTTATATATATTTTATAACAAATATTATAATGAATAATAAATATATATAATAAATAAAATGAATTCTTTACAAATTTATTAAATTTATCCCAATGTAGAATATAGAAAACTAAAAAACAGGCCTCATATAGCCTCGAGAAGAGTTTGGGATAAGCCTGGTCATAAATGCTCGTGAAGGCTTCATTAAGGCTCGTTTTGAACCTTGTTGTTTCGTCGTTTCAGGCTTAGTACAGGCTTTTCTACCAGCCTTTGGTCAAGCCTGTGTGCAACAGCCTGAAACCGCGTTATCATTCAGGGGTCCAGCTAGGCCTGAAATCAGGCTGGTGCTCAGCCTGAATAAAAAAATGTGAGCCTTGTTTCAGAGCTTGGCGAGCCCTTTTTTCATCGTCAATTCCTACCTGGGCGGCCTTTTTTGGGTATCGTGTTTCAAGCATAAAGAAAATTGTATTATTTTTTCGACTTTTCGAGGAACAATTATATTATTGTTAATAACTAGTGGAAAAAATGTTAAGAAGGAAAACGACGGTGAACACTAAACTACTAGCACAAAGTTTTTCTAGCAGTAATGTCGTAATCATAAGTTTACGTTCAATCTGCGATTTCTGTACCATATGTTGGACCTTCCTCTTGAATTTGAATTGCCTCAAGCTACGAACGATGTTTTGAAATTTTTACAGTAGCCTAACCCCTTAAGGCGGAATATACATTTACAACGATAAAAAAATCGATTTTTTTTTCTTCTTTAAACAATAAAACTATATATATATATATATATATATATATATATATATATATATATATATATATATATATATATATATATATATATATATATTTTCGAAGTTTTTCGAATTTCGCTTTGAAACTTTAGGAATATATATATATATATATATATATATATATATATATATATATATATATATATATATATATATATATATATATATATTCCTAAAGTTTCAAAGCGAAATTCGAAAAACTTCAAACGGTACAGCCCGTCAACGCTGTGCCTCACCGCTCGGATTCGGAGCGGGCGTGAATTTCAAATGCGTTTTTCTCAAAAATGCATTATCGAAATTGGCGTGCAGGATTACTCAAAAACTATTAAGCCGATTGAGTTGAAACTTGTTAAAAATATTGATAATATTGGTACCTTCTACTTGACGAGAATTGTTTTAGAAATTTAAAAAAAAAAAACGACTTTTTTAATCCACATTTTACAGAAATGTTGCGTGAAATGATGATTTTTTTCTGTAAATGCGTGCCAATTTTTCAAATTTCCATTTTCTTCATTTGAATTACCGTCACATAGAAACTATACAGTTACCAACTGAAAAAATGTTTGAACTTTTTTTGCAAATCAAATTCTACGGAAAGCTAGACCGCACAGCTCCCTCATTTTAATGATTAATGAATTTAAAAAATTGTTTTCTATACCTAAATATACTATTAAGGGGCCAGTCCACTTTGGAGCCACGAAAAAGGCTATTTTCGCGTTTTTTTAAAGGATTTTATAAAAGATATGAACATGAAAGTTGTTGGGCTTGATAAATAAAGTCTTGGAATACATTTAAAAAATGTATTCATTTTTATTTATTTTTAAGTACAAAAACTATAGTTTAACGTAACGCCTCAAAAATAGGTGGGCTAGGTAGCTCCATCACAACTCGGCAACGGCTTGTCTGAAACAAAAAAATCAAAGTCAATTAGATTCAGTATGACACCAACTACAAAATGACCCTCGGATATGAAGTTTTATCAAAAAATAAAAAAATGGTAGATGAAAAACGAAAAAAGTTTTAAAAAACGCGTTTTTTCGCAAAAAAAGAGTAAAAATCAAAATTTTAAAACCATCGAGGGTCATCTTGTTGCGAATCATGTTTACAATATGTGGTTCAAATTTCAAGAGAATCGGTTTATTAGTTTTAGAGATACGATGGAGCGAGATTTTGAAAACGTTGTTTCGAGAAAAACGCGTTTGAAGTTTATGCTATGTAAAACTCTTACCTAAACTCAATCGGCAATTCCTCCACGGTACAAAATCCCTTCTGATTGCTCATCATCGTCGATTTCTTCAAGTCTTGCTTGCTTTCGATCTTTTGAAATTTTCAAAGTGGACTGGCCCCTCAAAGTATACCTAAAGTTTGATCATTGTAGAGTAATCATTTTTTAGTTGAAAAAATCCCTCAATATTGCTTATATTTTTCCTGTCTAAATGTATATCCCGACTTAAGGGAGGATTGTCTTTTTTTCGCAAAATCTACCGCTTTTTGGGAATTTTTTTGTGAAGAAAGTATACAATGGAAAACTTGTAAAACTTGGCATATAGTTTTATTGATCTGTTTACTACATACAAAAAATTTTTTAAACAATTTCATCAAAAAATCCGCCTCCCACCCCCCTCGACGCGCGATGGTCCTTTTTTGATGGTGTGCACGATTACAGCCTTCACGTTCATCCTGCAACAAAAACCCAAAAAGCAATTTACTTTAGACACATATAGCTATCGTTCGATGAAGGGAAAAAAAATTGACGATTTGGTGACGTTTTGAACTTGAAGTATCGATTTTTCGAAAAAAATTGATCGATTTTTTGTTATAAATAAAAAACTATTAAACGTATTGCTTTTTTGCTTCATCAAACGATAAAAGGATGTCAGCTGAGCATTCTGTCCAAATTTGAAGGCAATCGGTTGAATAGTTTTTGAGAAATCGTGCACACCATAAAAAAAGGACCATCGCGCGTCGAGGGGGGTGGGAGGCGGATTTTTTGATGAAATTGTTTAAACATTTTGTTGTATGTAGTAAACAGATCAATAAAACTATATGCCAAGTTTCACAAGTTTTCCGTTGTATACTTTCTTCACAAAAAATTCCCAACAAGCGGAAAATTTTGCGGAAAAAAAGACATTCCCCCCTTAAGGGAAATTTGTGCCTTGTTGGGCCAAAAAATGTTCGATTTTTCACCGATTTTTTATGCGAAAAGTATTAAATATAAAATGTTGACATTTGGTATGTTGACTAAGCGGTCTTTATTGAACATGATAATATTTTTTAAAGTTTGACAAAACATGGTGGTGGGAGTGGGAGGAGCCACGTATGCCGGTGCGCGGGCGATGACATTCTTCGCTTGCGGAAGTCCTAAGTCCCGGACAGGTGATCGAAAGCAAAAAAAAATCAAACATATTTTTACTTTGCACATTATTGTGTATAAGTTGACCTAGAATCAAGGAGAAAAATTGAAAAATAAAAAAATTGTGAGCAAACAATTGCGAACATTTTTGAAAAAAAAACAAACTTCCTTCCGATCGTTATTTTTTATTTTAAAATTTTTCTTCCTGATTCTAGAATGGAGAAAAAAACCCAAAAAGATCAAGATTCAACGCCTGGAGTTTATTCGAAGCGAGAAGAATGTAGCTTCCATTGAACGTTTTAAAATTGAAAATATCTTTATTAGTTTCAGAGATGTAAGCGTTTGAAGAATAACTTTTTGCTGGGAAAAAATTAAAAAATAACAAAAAATTGAATTAAGAAGAATGAATCGCCGAAATTACCAGTTAGCACTAGGCAGAATTCATGAAAATTCGACGAAGAATCTTGCTCTTGTTCAGTTTTTCGACATTCAAATATCTCGATATTTCATGAAATGGGAGTGTCTTGAAAGAAGTTTGCCGGAAAAAATTGTAAATATACACGTAAAAAAATACTTAAATTATTAAAACAATTATTTGTATTAGAAGAAGTGTAGAGAACATAAAGCTGGAGTCTATTTCGTCCGTTTAAGTACGTTTTCGTGGCGCTATCTACTATGAAACGAAATTTGAACTTTTGTTCTGGCAACACGGCTTATCGAGTACCCGCTGTGAGACGAGTACTCGAAAAACTCGGGTACTCGATAAAGCTCGAGTATACCCATCCGATCACGGGTATAGTCTGATTACCTGACCCGACCCGACCAGACCAATTCTGCTCCCCGCACACCCCTAAAAAATACCACGTCATAGCCAAAACTAGTAACATTTATTCCAAGTCTTTAAAATGGTGAAGAAATCGTTCCTTTAGAACAAATTTCGTGAAAATCGCCAATTTTTTCCTCGTCTAAAGGTATCTCCCCCCTTAAGGCACCTAGCTCACGACCGGAAAAAAGAGAAGTTTTCGTGAATTGTTTCTGGTCAAACGTGTGCAGGTTTTCAATA
Organism: Ophion ellenae; assembly: GCA_963210295.1. NCBI lineage: Eukaryota > Metazoa > Arthropoda > Insecta > Hymenoptera > Ichneumonidae > Ophion > Ophion ellenae. Next base: position 18,020,785 of record OY723394.1, read on the forward strand.
TTTTTTACACTAAAGATTGTGGACTTAAGGGGGTATACCAGTGTGTGAGGGAATTTTTTGGAAGAAAAGTACTCAATTAAATGTTTCGGAAATTTAAGAATATATTTGGCTATATTTGACCTATATTACATAATTTTTTCATAGAACAATATTGAGATCCAAGCGACTTGTGCGCTGCCTTCGGAGGCGCCAAAAAAAAGTTCCTCCACTGCTGACATGATTCCGGCCGATTGAGTAGCTGAAACCGAAAAAGGAAAAAATATCGTTAAACTGAAAGGTATTTCCTGCACAATGACGTAGGATTTTCGAAAAATATCAAAATCTAACAAAATGGCGAAGTTATGAAAAAAAAGTCTGTTTTCTTGCCTATAAAATGGTCGTTTTTTTCAATGCCAAATCGTCAATTCTCATTCAATCAAAAATAATCCTACGTCATTGTAGAGTAAATATATTGAAAAGTACTCAGTTCAAATTTCATGTCAATCGGATAATTTCTTTTTGAGTTACATTGTCAGCAAATTTGAAAAATCGGATTTCGATAAAAACGCGTTTAAAGATGTAAATATCGATTTTTGCCAGATAAAATGACATTGATATAAATTATATGAATGATAATGATATTCTTGAAAGTATAAACTGTCGAAAAAGGCAAAAAATCGATTTTTAAAAAGTGCCACATTGGTATAGCCCCTTAAGTATCTTTCACAATTTTCTATTGAAAAAAAATTATAGATGCGGTAAATACAGGGGTTTGTTCAGAGCGCTGTTTGAAAAACGTCCTTCACTGTGACCACCACTGCTCGGAAACAAATCCGAAATTTTAAAAAATCAACCGCATTTACATTTTGCTTCAATTTTTCTAGTGCTTGCCCGAAGGATTTAAGAAAATATTGATTTTTGTAAAAAAAAAAAGGCCGCAGTCCAAAAAAGTATCGTTTTTCGGTAAAAAAAACCCTCTATTTTCGTTGATAAACAAAAATAATGCAACGAAAAAAAAATCCCGCGTTCAGACACTGCTTTTTGATATGTAAAAGAAGCTTGTAAAATTTGAAGTTGATCGGTGCAGTTGTTTTTGAGATATCGCGGTCACCGATTTTGACAAAATCGTTTCGAGATAAACGCGTTTAAACTCCCTTAATTTCAAATTATCTTGAAATTTTCCGAAAATCTCTTTTAAATGTTACATTTCGAGAATTCGTCGAAAACCAAAAATTGATATTTTCAAAAAATGCACCCAGCTGTGAGCCCTCAACTGCAATAAAAACACTCCCCGCTCATTCCATTCGAACATATTTTGCAAAAAAAACTTCGTATTTGTCGTTCCAAAGAATGTCCCTTGCTGCAACGTATCGGCGCTTCGAAGACCCCTCGAAATGCGCTTTCTTTATGACAGAAATATGTTCGCCGGAATTTAATAAACGTGCGTTTGCCTGCCATCGAAATAGAAAGTGAATCTATCAACGGCGAAATAAAAGCCCTCTTTTCGGCAGCTATCGATCCGAGTCAATAAACAGTAAGGATTCTCGCGGTGGGAGCGCGTGAGGATGGAATAATCGACGCAATCGTAGCTGGCGTGCGTCGTACCGCGTAGCGTCTCTGTCCCAAGCTCCCGTGTACAAAACGATTCATAATGATTGGCAATAGCGTGCGAGTTCGAGAAACTCCGCGCTACGTTCGAGCGATAAGTCAAACCGACCAAAATTGCGTGATCGTGCGAGTTCGATGAACGTACTTGGCCCGATAATTTTGATGCGACACAGGCGGACATAACCTCGCTATCCTGCGGCTTTTTCTCGCTCCGACGGTCACGACTGTTACAATCGTGAGAGAGCGCGCGGAATGCGATATTGGCGAGGGTGGCCGACCGTAGCGCCCTGCGCCAGCTCCGCGAACGTTCGAGTATCGAAGACGGGGTATTTTTAAGGAGGTTGGAGCGGACCGCTTGAGTCAAATGAGGGTTTATGATTTTTTTTTTCAATGAACCTCGAAAAATGCATACGGGGTATACATTTATTCTGTACATGCTAATTTTTCATAAAATTTATAATTGGAGAGCAAAATTATGCATTTTTATATTTTTATTACGTGATAGGATAACGTAATCGATTATTATGGAGAAACCGCGTCAGTGAATGTTTTATAGAACTCAGAATGAAATTCTGAGTCATTTATAATTATGCTTATTTATGTCACAAGATGATTTATTATTACTATTCATTAATATTAAGTTTTCCCGTAATACGGCAACTTCGCGGACATTGAGGTTGGCAGCAATGCTCCTCTTCCTCCAGCCAAGATTCGTGATCGTTTATCAAACCTTGATGGTTCAATATTGAATATATATGGTTTACGATTCGCAAAATGGGTTTTTTCATTTCCAAATGTTTGCGAGATTTAGTTTGCGTTAATCCGTTGTTAGAAATGGTTTATCTTGATGCTAAATGGCAAAAAAAATACATCTCTCGTATCGTGAACGTCTTGCCAATTTAACCGCAAGTAAAATTACATGCATTAAGGGTTAGGCCACAGTAACGAATATAAAATCATGTGCGAATTTAACATTTTTTCGTATGAAAAAGGGATTCACTCATAAAATTAATTACACATCTATTTAGTATGAATATCAAGCTGTTAGAATTTTGTTTCGATGTACAAAATGGCCGACTACTCGAAACTTCTCGACACAGCTTTTTTCAAATTGGCGTGACATATAATTTCAACAATTTTCACTCGATTTACTTCAATTTTAAAAGTTATGTTCCTAATGAGCAATTATAACCAAATTTTTCACTGAAAATTCATTTCTTAAGTTCGAATACCTACAACTTTTGAATAAAACAATATTTTTTCAATTTCCTACGTAATTCTCTAGGAATTTTGATGTAGATTGACGAGAATTTTTGTTTTTTGTTCTAGGTAAAAAATTGTGGATGCTTAATGTCACGCCGCGGAGCGAATAAAAAAGATAACAAAGTCAACTATTAGTAGTCGGCCATTTTGTACATCGAAAAAAAATATAAATTTTTTCTAACAGCTTGATATTCATACTAAATAGATGTGTAATTAATTTTTAAGTAAATCACTTTTTCATACGCAAAAAAATGTTAAACTCTCACGTGATTTTATATCCGTTACTGTAGCCTAACCCCTTAAACTATTTTTCATCTCTGGTGTTTTGTGGTGGAAAATTTTCAAAAAAATCGTAAATACTCACTATAGTCTAGACAATAACATATATTATTATTTCTTTTAAATCGTGGATTGTTGCTAACGCTCCGGCCTCCTTAAAATTCATATCGAATGTGACCAACGTCACGCGATTCACGCCCGCCATTTTTTTTCCAGCTTCGCGCTATCAATAAAATAGCAATAGAAATTCGAATGATCATGGCAGCTTCCAGGGATAACGTTTTCTTCTTCCTCCAAGCCTCCCAACGACTATATTCTGGTTCCGAAGTTATCGGCACTTGCCATACCATTGATTTTTAAGGTGACGTGAAAAGTTGCCAAATCTTCGCTCGCGCCGCTCCCTTTCTCACCCCCTTAACGAATATCTGCCCTGCTAAGGTTTGCCATTGGCGAAAGCACAAACGAGGTAAGAACAGCGGCGAAAGCCACTTTTCTTCGCGCCGGTCAACAATCGCAGCAACAAAAGACCAAAAAGTCGCAACTCGGCGGTACCCTTCCTTACCGACCGTCGGTGTCAAAAAGCGCGTAGCAGTTCGTGCCTCGTACTGCGTGGGGTCGCGGCAGTGTGCGAAAATTTTTCGTACATTCACCGCACAAAATGCTAGTGCTTTCTCGCGCTCGTCTATCCGAGAAATGGCCGGTAAGTTGCAGTTTACCGCGCGGCGAGGCGGAGAGTATCTCCCGTGTTGAGCAGAGTGCGCGTGAACCACCGTTTTAGCTCCCCCCCCCCCTCCCTCCCGCCGCCGCAATTGTCGAACATTTACGTGTTTCGTACGCTGCAAAAGTGTCGATTGCAATAGTCCCGCGTTCGCGGCTCGATACGAGACCGCTGTGGGAGAGACAAATATGCGTGTGCGTGTGTGCGTGCTTCTCGCAACGAAAAAACGGCGAGAATGAGCCGCGAAGCTGCAATTTTTAACGTTACGACGCGCGCGCACCCACACTGAAAAGAAAAAGTTCGTCTCCAACCACCTTACATCGTCGCCTTGGCACGTCGAACGTGTTCGCTCGGGATCTTTTTTGTTTTCTTTTTGAATCCACGTTTCGACGAATCCGCCCCCGTGTTTTTGAGACACGACTCGAAGGACTGGAACGAGAGATATTTATATATACGACCGGAGAATTTCGTCCGATCGGCAAAATTCTAGCCGAATATTCTCCGGCGCATCTACGTTTCCCCGCACACGCACGATCCCTCCCCTCCCGCCCTGTAGATTCTCGTTACGTCCGCAACTGTACCTGCCTGCGAAACCACCTCCTATATAGCACTTTTGGGTACGCGTTACCTCGATATATAGTGAGAGTCCTCGGACAAGCCCTCCCTCTCGTCCCTCCCCACCCCCTCCCCTCATCCTCATTTTCCTCTCACGCTCTCGCTGTACAGTTTCTTTCTCTCATCCGGTACGGTCGTCATTATCATTGTCCTCGTGCGTTCCTCCACCTTCTCCGACTTTTCCTTCGCTCGTTACTCCCCGCCCTCCTCGTCCTTCGTTGCACACGAGAAACTATCCAACCGCGGAGTGAATTTACTCCCCATCCCTCCGCGCTCCGCCATCACGCGTACGCGGGTGCAGATGTGTCCGTCGACGGCGGCGGCGGCGGCGGCCTAGAAAAAAGAAAATACATATATATAGACGTATAACACACACACACACACACGCGCGCGCGATGGATTGCGGCGAAACTTCAAGTAGGCCTCGTTCAGCATCATTGTTAATATGATAATATCACATTGGTCCCCGACTCAGTTTTTCGAATTATGCACAATGGCTCCGCGACTCGCGGGCCGTGTCGCCTTTTTTTTTTTTTCTCGAATTTCACGAGCTCTTGCCTCCCACCCTCCGTGAGTGAACAACGCATTGACGCTTTTTTTTTTTCAGCCACTTGTCTTACTTAATTTTTTTTTGGCGTTTCTCGTATGTTGGTCCGTGGGGATAAAAATTTTGGGGTTCGCAAATGTTTTGGCCAAACGACAGTTTGACGAAGGGATGAAAACACCAGGAGTAACTAACGGTCTTGATTTCGCGTCCGCCCGACTCGTCGGTCCGATATAGTGCGGTACTTACTGCGGATGTAACCATGCGTGATTTTTCCTCTGTTCCAGGCAATGGCGACATACAATGGTGTTTCTCTCAGGTCAAGGGAACCCTCGAGGATGATGTCACTGACGGTGAGCACACTTTGATTTGCCAAAATTTGTTAAGTCATTGAACGCGCTATAGTTAAGCCACTCGCGAGACGAGCGCAATGTTCCTGGCGTCGGTTAGCCGGAGATTAGACGCTGTACGATTGGCGAGGTTGAAGTTCGCGTCGATGGAATGCAATGAATATGAGTATTTCCGTCTTGAATTTATTGTGGCAGATTTCGCAGACAAACATTCCTGAAGGGGAGATATACACCTTGGAGCCGGAAAAAACGTCATTTTTGTGAATTTTTTCAAGGAAAACTATTTTAAGTTTCGGATTGGGGTTTTAATTATCTAAAAGTATATACATTCAAAAATATGTTTAATTTTCTTTATTTGAAAATATCAAAAATATACAAGGGTATCGTATGATCCTTGGAGCGTCGTAAAAAAATCTGCGTACACGGTACCCACTGGCGTTTCTTCAAAAATCATCTGAAAAAAAAACCAAGAAGATTATTAAATTAGATACTATAATCTAGTACTTGTCATAGCCGATTTTGAAAATATCGATTTATGACAAAATGGCGGACGTTTGAACATAAATAGTGATTTTTGGGCCGAAAGTTAGTTATTATTTTGCCTATAAAACAAAAACTAAGTAACGGAAAAAGGAATCCTATGACAAGTACTAGATAATGGTGTATAGAATAACCACAAAAAACCTCAAGGCTCATTGGTTTTCGAGAAATTTTGGGTACCGTTTTGAAAAGCGTGGTTTTGAGAGAAACGCGTTTGAAAGTTTGGGAATGCATAAATCGTGAAATTTGTCAACTTGCATGGAATCATCGATACCAGGCCTGTAGTGTAGGTCTTCTACGGTCGACGGAATGTTCATAGCTTCTAAATCCTCGACCTTCGACAATCTAGGTGTATATCTCCCCTTAACCATTTTGTAAGGAATTTATTTAGCGTTCTGCAATATAAAACTATAAATAGATCTTCCGTGACGATGAAAATGAATTTCGTTGCGTTCCGACGATGCAAACTTCAACACCATGTACGATTATTCAACTTTGCACTTTTTTGTCATCTTCGAGAATGGGATTCAGAGCCGAAGAGAATCAAGCGACCGAGCTAGTCTTTTTTTCACTGCCGCACTTGGCTGGAATCGTAGTATTCAGAGTAGCGTGATCTCCGATTGCTTTTACCGGTCCAGCCGCTGAGCTTGCAAAGTATCGTAAGGTTGTCTCTGTTGCAGCTGATATAATTTCGTGCGTTGAATTCAATCATGACGGAGATCTCCTCGCGACCGGAGACAAAGGCGGGCGGGTCGTTATCTTCCAGCGAGATCCCATTGTGAGTCTTTGAACGAAAATTCGTCCGAGGTGATTCGCTCCTCGCGTTTCTTGCGATGACGAACGAAAAATGGTGTCGTTTGACGTATTAAAATGCGTGTTGTTTATTCGCTTGTTCGATTTGCAGAGTAAAAACAGTATACCGCGGAGAGGCGAGTACAATGTGTACAGTACGTTTCAGAGTCACGAGCCAGAGTTTGATTACCTCAAGTCATTGGAGATAGAAGAAAGAATAAACAAAATAAGGTGGTTGAAGCGAAAGAATCCGGCGCACTTCTTACTCTCGACTAACGATAAGACTATCAAGCTATGGAAAGTCAGCGAACGAGACAAGAGAGTGGAGGGCTACAATACTAAAGAGGAAAACGGCGCGATTCGAGATCCCGCCTGTATCACTGCCTTGAGGGTAATGTCTCTTTTCGCGGGACCGATTGCAGCGAACGAGGAGAAAAAAGGGCTTCTCGAATTATCGCGGTATTGTCTTTTCCCAGGTACCCACCATCAAACCGATGGAATTGATGGTCGAGGCATCACCGAGGAGAATATTTGCCAATGCACACACATACCATATAAACAGTATAAGTGTCAATAGCGACCAGGAGACATACCTCAGTGCCGATGATCTTAGAATTAATCTCTGGCACCTTGAGATCACTGATCAGAGTTTTAGTATCCTTTTTTTGTTCTCGCACGCACGAGACGCTTCGCGCGGTCGTTCGTTGCATTCTCGACGGCTGTGCAATGGTGGCCATCTTCGAATTGCGAATTCAATGTTCATTTCAACCTCAATGTCGACGATATATCGCTCGCTAATTAATACCGTTTGACTCGATAACTGTACTTTTAAATAACTCGAGCTCCGCGTGCTTTTATTTTTTCTAAATCGAACTTCAGATTTCCAAGTCGACAAAGATAATTGATTTTTATGAAAAATTCTAAATTTGTTTGCATTTTTTTCGTTGCACTTTTTGTCAGCTCACATTTGGAGAGTCCCCGAAAGATTTTGCGTTTTCGGATGGGAAAATATTTGACAAAAATTATAGAAAGTTATCAAGGGGCCAGTCCACTTTGGAGCCACGAAAAAAAGGCTATTTTCGCGATTTTTTTGGAGGATCTTACAAAAGATATGAATATAAGAGTTGTTGGGCTTGATAAAGTCTTGAAATACATTTAAAAAAAATGTATTCATTTTTAAGTACAAAAACTATAGTAGTATAGTTATATAACTATAGCTCCATCACAACTCGGCAACGGCTTGTCTGAAACAAAACAATCAAAGTCCATTAGATTCAGTATGACACCAGCTACAAAATCACCCTCGGGTATGAAGTTTTATCAAAAGATAAAAAAATGGCAGATGAAAAACGAAAAAAGTATAAAAAAATGCGTTTTTTCCGCAGTTTTTCGCAAAAAAAGAGTAAAAGATCAAAATTTTAAAACCATCGAGGGTCATTTTGTTGCAAATCATGTTTACAATATTTGGTTCAAATTTCAAGAGAATCGGTCTATTACTTTTAGAGATACGATGGAGCTAGATTTTGAAAACGTTGTTTCGAGAAAAACGCGTTTGAAGTTTATAATATGAAAAATTCTTACCTAAACTCAATCGGCAATTCCTGCACCGTACGAAATCCCTTCTGATTGCTCATCATCGTCGATTTCTTCAAGTCTTGCTTGCTTTCGATTTTTTGAAATTTTCCAAGTGGACTCGCCCCTTAAGGCCTTAGGCTACTGTAACGCTACTGGCTACTAAAGGCTACTGTAACGGGTATAAAATCAGGTGCGAATTTAACCATTTTTTTCGTATAAAAAAGTGATCCACTCATAAAATTCATTACACATCTATTTGGTATGAATATCAAGCTGTTAGAAACTATAGATTTTTTTTTTCGATGTACAAAATGGCCGACCACTGATATTTTCTTTTATCTTTTTTTTAGGCCCTCCGCGACGTGACGTTTAGTATCCACAATTTTTTACCTAGAACAAAAAACAAAAATTCCCGTCAATCTACATTAGAATTCCTAGAGAAGTACGTACGGAATTTAAAAAATATTGTTTTATTCAAAAGTTGTAGGTATTTGAACTTAAGAAATGAATTTTCAGTGAAAAATTTCGTTATAACTGCTCATAAAGTGCTCATGATATGAAAAGTTTTCGATCAATCAGAAATTCCATACGTACTTCTCTGCGAAGTGCAATTAGGAACATAACTTTTAAATTTGAAGTAAATCGAGTGAAAATTGTTGAAGTTATTTGTCACGCCAATTGGAAAAAAGCTGTGTCGAGATGTTTCGAGTAGTCGGCCATTTTGTACATTGAAAAAAAAAATTCTAACAGCTTGATATTCATACTAAATAGATGTGTAATTAATTTGATGAGTAAATCACTTTTTCATACGAACAAAATTGTTAAATTCGCACATGAATTTATACCCATTACTGTGGTCTTAATCGCTATCGAGGAACAAAAATATCGCATGGCCATCTACGAACGTACGATGCGAATGAATCAGATGCAGAAGGAAACCACGTGGTCGACGATAAAGTAGCTTTCATCCCCGGTGGTTTCCAATTCCGAATGATGCCACGAGATAGTCCGACAGGAGCGAGCACGAGAACATTTTCCTATCCAAAGTGATACAGACATAGTAGACATTAAGCCAACTAATATGGAGGAACTTACGGAGGTGATAACGGCTGCCGAGTTTCATCCGGTCGAGTGTAACCTTTTGGTGTACAGCAGTAGCAAGGGAACGATAAGATTGTGCGACATGAGATCCGCAGCCCTCTGCGACCATCATAGTAAAATATTCCAGGAGCCGGAGGATCCCACAAATAGAAGCTTCTTCTCCGAAATTATTTCCAGTATAAGCGATGTCAAATTGAGCAATTCGGGCAGATACATGATCAGCAGAGATTACCTCAGTGTCAAAGTGTGGGATTTGCACATGGAGACGAAGCCCATCGAGTGTTATCCGGTGAGTTGCTGTCTCGAAATTTCGAACTATCCTCCCTCCCATTCCTCTACGATTGTTTTCAAATGTTGTCTGAAACGTGTGTCGATTTTGTCAATCTCGCAGGTGCACGAGTATCTGAGATCGAAGCTGTGCTCGCTGTATGAGAACGATTGTATTTTTGATAAATTCGAGTGCTGCTGGAGCGGCAACGATTCGGCGATAATGACCGGTTCTTACAACAATTTCTTTCGCGTGTTCGACCGCGGCACGAAGCGCGATCTGACCCTCGAGGCGGCTCGCGACATCGCCAAGCCGAAAACCCTTCTGAAGCCGCGCAAAGTTTGCACAGGTGGAAAGCGCAAGAAGGACGAGATAAGCGTCGACTGTCTCGACTTTAATAAGAAAATACTCCATACCGCGTGGCATCCGTCGGAAAATGTCGTTGCCGTTGCCGCAACGAACAATCTCTTCCTGTTCCAGGACAAGCTCTAGCACATTTGCGTGCAGGTGAGACTTTGCCAGTAGAATTTTTACGCGAAACCGAACGTCGCGGAGCTACCTAGAGCTATCTAGAGGCCTGAAAAAATGGCCGCACTCCGAATGTTTTTTTCTGAGAAACGGTTGGTGACAGAAAAGCATTTTTTTTAACTATAAAGTTAAATATTAAGTATTAATATTAATTATTAATATTAATACTAAAAAATAAAAATAAAAATATTAATACTAAAATTAATAATTAATATTAATATTAAGTATTAATATTAATATTAATAAATTTAATATTAAGAGCCTTTAAGGGGAGATATACACCTAGGAGCCGGAAAAAGGTCATTTTCGTGAATTTTTTCAAGGAAGACTGAAATTTCGGATTGGGGTTTTAATTATCTAAAAGTATATACATTCATAAATATGTTTAAGAGAAGAACTGTAAATCTATTAACGTAAAAATTTGTACACATATTATGGTAACTTTTAGCTGTATTTTAACATTTTTTATTTGTAAAAATAATTATTTTCAAAGCTGCTGTAACTGATCTCCGGGAGCACCTTTAAAAAAGGCGTCTTGCGGTGAGCACGATATCTTTGGACTGAATCATCTGAAATGAAAAAAAACCAAATATTTTTCCTGAATATAATGGATTATCTTGTAATTGATCGAAGGAATAAGCAATATGATAATTTTTGACAAAAATTTAGGCCTTAAATTGTTTATAAAATGGCAAATATTTATCGGTGCGAAAAAACCTTCGATTAATCAATAAAAAATATACTTGAAAAGATTGTGTTGAAATTTGAGACTGATCGGTTTAGCCGTTTCCGAGAAATCTTGCTCACCGAATTTGAAAACACAGATTTGAGAGAAAAAAAACGCGTTGAAAGTTTCAAAAGCACTTCCGAACGCTCTAACACGGCATTACAAATGGGCGTGTAACTTCGAGAATATTCGCCGGATTGCCAAGACATTTTTGAAAAATCGATTTGTTTTTTTTTCTTAGTGTACATATGAATATAGAAATGTTCTGTGTGTGTACACAGAACAAATAAGTACACACACAAAAAATCGATTTTTTTCCTAATGTACATATAAATAGGGAAATTTTCGAAAACTCGTTTTTTTTTCGTAATGTACATATAAACATAGAAATGTTCTGTGTGTGTACTCATGTAAGTACACACACACACAAAAATTCTCTCTCTCTCTCTCTCTCTCTCTCTCTCTCTCTCTCTCTCTCTCTCTCTATATATATATATATATATATATATATATATATATATATATATATATATATATATATATATATATATATATATATATATATATATATATATATATATATATATATACATTACGAAGAAAAAAAACGATTTTTCGAAAATTTCTATATTTTTCTATTTCCATATTCTATATCTATATTTAGAATATAGAAATATAGAATATATAATATAGAAAATTTATATATTCTATATCATTTAAGTGCACACACGAAAAAATTCTATATTTATATATACATTACGAAAAAAAAAAACGATTTTGTCGAAAATTTTAACTGCACATAACTCCTTAAGCTAGCTACAGGGGTAACGATATATCGTAGTCATTGATCTGTGCAAACCAATCTGCGCAGATTTATCGAACGTGTGTGTGGCGAATCTGCGCAGATTATTTTGTCTGCACAGCCTATCGGTGGCAGTTGCATTTTCCATTCGATAAATCGTTGTCGAGGAACGACCTATATCTACAAATCTCAGTGCAGTCGATCTTTCGTGAGCACTTATTGCTTCGCTCATTACAGTGTCCTTTTTCTTTATTAGCGGAGTGACTAAAGCCAGGAGGCTTAAGTCTCCTCGTTCATCCTCAAATAGTTATGGCAATCTTTGAGGGTGCATTTCAACTCATTTGATTAATTTGTACGAGAATATATCTTCCTTTTTAAGAGCCAGTCCTCACACTACACACTACGCGACGTTTTTTCATGCGCATAATCAAGCCAAAAATCGCAAGCGCGTCATCTTCAATGACATGTTTGGTGGGTGACATGTTTCTCGTGCTTTTGCAGAGAACCGACGATCGACGTACATACCGGTGGCGTGCGGAGACACTAGGGGCGTTCGATTAAATTGTGCAGTTTGAAATCGCTACGATACATCGTTACGTGTGTAGCTAGTTTTATTCAAATTGAGAATAAATACGAGTCGTTGACGAACGTCGATTTAAAACATTTTTTTTTTAACAACGTGGCGACGAATTGAAATTCGAGCGTACAAAATCTATGAAAAAAGACATCATTTTTACGTGACTGTTAAAAAAATGAAGATCGATTGTAAAAAGTGTGATCGTCAACGACGTTTAATTGTTTCTCGTCATGTCTCTTGTAAATTTGGCAAGAATTCATCAAGTGGTTCTCGAGATATGTGCACCGACTTTGAAAACAGTGTTTCGAGAAAAATGGGTTTGAAGTTTGAAGTATGGTACTGTTAGAAGTTGTAGCTCATTCAATTTTAGGAACATTTCAATTGAATTTTGAGGAAGTATAGCGGAAAGGTGATACCGTCGAAAAAAAATATTTTTGCACAATGTAGTTTTTCGACCCACCCAGGTAGATGTAGCCCGTTGACACTATCGTTGAATAACTTGTTATTCGCAATATTTCAGTCTAATTATGCTTGAAGCGAATGGAAGAATTTTGCTATGCATTTTGCTCGAAGATTTTGCTTTTGGAAAATGCAATTTTCCTACTAGGTAGACGTAGCTCGTTAAGGGGAGGGGAGGGGTTTCAGCGTGAAAAAAAAACACTTTCTTGCGAGTTTTTTTCATCTATATGGATAGAGTAAATTTATGGAAACCTTTTGTACATTGTTAAGTGTCATTTGAAGAACATTCCGTGAGATTTGTACGCGAAAATATCCACAAAGCCGGTGACAAAGATTTTCCAAGAACGCCTTTGGAAAAACACGATTTGCGGTGTTCACTGTATCTCAGTTACAAACATTAAAATTTAGTCAAAGTATCAAATCCTCCCCCAACGGTCTTTGATAATTTTTTTTTCATTTCTAAATTTTAGGTGGTCATGTAAAGTGAATAGTGCTATTTTTCACGAAAAATTCCGCCATTTTGGGGGTGGAAAAGCCCCTCAATGTAAAAAAAATCTCAAACTGACCGTTGGGGGGAGGTATTTTATATGTAGAAAGTGTGTACCAAGTATGAAATAAATACGGAATACGGACTTTGAAAAAGTGGTTTCGAGAAAAACGCGGCACCGGCTTGTTTGTGGATATTTTCGCGTACAAATTTCACGGAATGTTCTTGAAATGACACTTAGCAATGTACAAAAGGTTTCAATAAATTTACTTCATCCATATAGATGAAAAAAAAATCGCAAAAAAGCGTTTTTTTCACGCTGAAACCCCTACCCTCCCCTTGAAGGGGCCTCGTGCTCGTCCACCTATCGATCCCGACACAATATTGATTTTAAAGCTAAAGATTCTTTCGACGTGGATGAAAATTCCGTTCGATGAAAATTCAACTGCGAAATTTTCACAAGTTCCATCACATCGTTCAGGACAAATATTCAAGGCTAAACAATTTAGCCAATTTTTCGATAAAGTTCCGAAAAGCACATACCTCCGATCAATTTGGAATTTTGTGTACCCATGTATTTTTACTCGCTGATCTACGAATCTAATAGTGAAAATACCCGCAAATTTGATTTTCACGGTCAAAACTCACGAAAAATGATTTTTTAAAAGTTTTTCTATTTTATTGTAATAAATGTCGATTTTAGAGAAGAATATTTCCCATGAAAGTCGTAGCCCATAAAAAGCTTGATCTTTTATATTCTATACAAGTTTTGTCTAAAACCAATATGTTTCGAGAAAAATGGGATAATGCTTCGAAAAGTAAATTTTCCTAAACTCCGTTAGTCTCGATGTTTTCTACTTGTGCACTTTACCGCGGAAAGGTTGCAGCTTGATATGTAACAGTATACGCGTAACTAATCAACAAACAACACACATCACAACAACAAAAAACCAAACAACACAAAACACAACAAACAAACCCAAATAAACTCCAACCTTCCCGCGGTAAAATGCGTAAATAGATAAGATCTAACTTTAAAAATACCTTCAAAGAAAACTTTAAGGGGCCAGTCCACATTGGAGCCACGAAAAAAAGACTATTTTCGCGATTTTTTTGGAGGATTCTATAAAAGATATGAATATAAAAGTTGTTGGGCTTGACAAATAAAGTCTTGAAATACATTTAAAAAATTGTTTCATTCATTTTTATTCATTTTTAAGTACAAAAACTACAGTTTAACGTAACGCCTCAAAAATAGGTGGGCTAGGTAGCTCCATCACAACTCGGCAACGGCTTGTCTGAAACAAAAAAATCAAAGTCCATTAGATCCAGTATGACACCAGCTACAAAATGACCCTCGGATATAAAGTTTCATCGAAAAATAAAAAAAATCGCATATGACAAACGGAGAAAGTAAAAAAAAACGCGTTTTTCCTCAGTTTTTCGCAAAAAAAGAGTAAAAATCAAAATTTTAAAACCATCGAGGTAGATTTTGAAAAAGTTGTTTCGAGAAAAACGCGTTTGAAGTTTATACTATGAAAAACTCTTACCCAAACTCTATCGGCAATTCCTGCACCGTACAAAATCCCTTCTGATTGCTCATCATCGTCGATTTCTTCAAGTCTCGCTTGCTTTCGATTTTTTGCAATTTTTAAAGTGAACCGGCCCCTTAAGGGAGACTTTGTCCTTGGAGTGCCATATTTCAGGTGTTTACATTTTATTTTTTTTTAAGGAAACGAGTAAAGCTTTTTGAGTGCGGTTTTTTCTTGCTTTTATTCATGATATACAGAACGTTACAAAAAATTTTTTTTTGAAAAAAAAACCAAAATGGCGGCCGTTGCAGCTCCGCGAAAACAGGTCCTTAAATCGCGGGAGGTAAACGGCTGACATCACTGCCCCCTCTTTGTTGATCTGAAACACAAATTCAAAGCACATTATCAATCTGTGACCCTTTGGTCATGGAATGACGGATGGGTTTTTCGTTTAGTACAAATTTCGGAAAATGGCGGCAATTTAAAAAAAAAATCGAATTTTCGCGTTTTTTTTCGCATAAAACGATAAATAATAAATGCAAGAATGTATCTATCGAAAAAACGAACCGTCATTCCGTGAAGACACATTTTCCGAGTATGCTCTCCAAATTTCAGGTCGATATGTTAATTACAGCGGTCAGGAGAATGTCAGCCATTTTTAAAAACGTGTTTTCGAGAAAAACGCGTTTAAAGTATTGTAATGTGTTTACACAAATGTGTTTATAATTACCGCTAATCGGCAATGCCTGGTCCCTAGAGGCATCCCTCCTCTTCTTCTAGCTGCTCATGTTGAGCCGCTAACATCTCCCGCTGCATTTCAAGGACAAAGTCTCCCTTGATAAATCAGTTTTCGTGAGTTTTGACCTTGAAAGTCGAATTTTCGGAACCACATCCCAATGTTTCAACGAACAGTCGCGAATTGCCATTTAATTTGCGAATCGTTCGAGCCTTCCCGCACGAGTTCCCGCGAGATATTACATTTCTCCCTTGTTTATCCAAATCGCAGATAATACAACGCTACATACTGACGTAAGCGTGGCGCTTGGAGCTGTACGATAGCCAGCGGTGGAGCAAACGTGTGTCCGAAGTTACGACTTTCGCGGACGAGGGTTAGCCGTTTTTACGAACGTAAAAAAGGAAGAGGACGAAGAAGCCGAAGGAGACGAACAAAGACAACAGTTGGCCAACCAACGAACGGAGTGCGTACGCAGCACACCGTCCACGAGGGTGCGAGAGAGCGCGCGCGTTATCGTTATACGCATCAGTTCTATCCGTGTTATCTTCTCCATAACCGCGCTCGTGGTGGCGTCGCAATTTATTTTTACGATTCTTTTCGTTTTCTCCTTTTTTTTTTTTGTTATTCTATCATTTTTTTTAATTATATATATACCAGCGATCAGTGAAGTGATCGAGAACTACTAGCAGCTGCGATATTCCAATCGATTTGAATCTCCGCCACCGCAGAGCTGAGAAAGTGAAAGTCCCTCTACGCCGCCCCCCCCCCACACGCCCCCTCGATGCTCCGTTACTTACTTAGCTGCGTAAATTAAAAAATTCGAGTTGACTCACACGAGGAGCAGAAGAGCAGAAGGGGAACGAAAAAAGATATCGCGATGGGAATATTGAGCTCCCGTTGATGTTGGAGAGAGACGCGCGCGCGCCCCCCGAACATATACCAAGCTTGCACGGAAACGTTGAGAAAGAAAATTCGAAGAAAAAATAACGAACAACCACAACATGATTACCGCCTGCATACATTCGTACGCGACTGCACGCGGCGTTAGGGTAACAAATAAACACACACGTACACACACCGAAGAATGAAAAGCGAGAAAAAAAAAAACCCCACTTTAACACATATATACATGGGATCATCGATGTAAAGCTCACTAGACTTGTAAACAATAGCTCGAGTTTTAATACAAACAGAAGAAGAGAAAAAAAAAACGAGAAAACTGACATTTTTGAATCCCGATTGAAATGGAACTCTCCGAACTCGTGGAAATCGTACTTGCGATGAGCCACTAGTGCCCCCGGCAAGTACGATTGATCGATGAAAAGCAAGAAAAACAAACGGATACAGAGTGACGGTTTCGCGTTATTAGCCGCTAATGAATTTTCCAATCCTCGCAAAGCGCTCACCTTTTCCTCTTTTCCTTCCTCTCATTTCGACATATATATATATATATATATATATATATATATATATATATATATATATATATATATATATATATATATCCAGCTTTGCTACGCGCGAAACGATCAACGTCCGATTATCACGTAACCATACTTTCCACGTTTACGAAACAACAACAACAACAAAAAAACCCAAGAAAAAAAACTGCAACAAACCCAAAGTGTGAAATTCCGCATTGAAAATGATATGGATATTTGTTGTCAAGCTTATAGGGCCTACATTTGCTCATTTTTATTTTCATAATAAAAATACACGTCATCACGAAATACGGTCAACGGATATATATATATATATATAAATGGTTTCCTCTTGCCCCAATTATTTTCAAGTTAATGAAGGAGGCGAAGAAGACAAAGATCATATCGTATAGTCAAGGCCGTGGTTAGTTGCCGGGGGAGGGGGGGGGGGGGGCTGCGACCGAAACAACGATTGCACGAACAATCGGAAATGAACGTACGTGCGACGAACCGGCTGATTATCCGCAGCATCATTCCAGAGCCATGAATCTAATTACTATCCAACGAGCACACACCTAGCGCATATCTATCCGAGAAGAAAGAAAAATTGAAGAAAAATAAAACCAAATAACAGCACCGTCGAAGAGAAAAAAGACAGAAAAAAATGTTAGTTGCGGCAAGATCGATGGTTTCCTTGAAAGAAAAAAAAATGAAAATATCCACAAGATCACGTAAGCTGTAATTTTTTATCGCAGAAACAATATATACGATTACAAAAGATACTCGTGACGCTTTCGTTCTTTTCTTCTTTTTTTTCTTCGTAATGCCCGTCCCGCGTTGTTGGTACGTACCCGAGACGACGACACGAATTAAGGGGTTGGGCCACAGTAACGGGTAGAAAATCATGTGCGAATTTAACAATTTGCTTGTATGAAAAAGTTATTAATTCGTAAAATTAATGGTAGTTATGCACAGGTGGGACCCCAATTTCGATGGGAACATTTTTTTTTCGCCGGGAAGTTGTTGATTACATTATAGTGAGTGATGTTACGTTGGGGGAGGCTGACATTTTCTATAAATTCCATAAATTATGGAGTTTTGAAGTTGCCGGAAACGTGTGATGAGATAGGGCATTCACCAACGTTCAAGGCCTATGATGGGGGTGGGGGTTGGGGATTCATAGAAAAAGCCTTCCCTAATACCCAAACACACAGCACACAGAATCCGAACAAACCCAAACGGACGCACACACACACACAGCAGTTTTTCACCTGAATAGTGTGTGTATGCGTCTTTGAGTTCTGTGTGCTGTGTGTTTGGGTTTGTTTGGGTTTGTTTGGGTTTGTTTGGGTGCTGCGTGTGTGCTCTATTCGTGGTTATACCCTCCGACACGTAATGGTATTCCGGGCACCACGTGTTTCCGGAAACTTCAAAATCCCCATAACTTATGTAATTAATGAAAAATGTCAGCCTCCCGCGCCAAAATATCATTAACGGTGACCAATTAAGGGGAGGGTAGGAGTTTCAGCGTGAAAAAAAAAACACTTTTTTGCGATTTTTTGTCATCTATATGGATAGAGTAAATTTATTGAAACCTTTTGTACATTGCTAAGTTTCAAGAACATTCCGTGAAATTTGTACGCGAAAATATCCACAAACAAGCCGGTGCCGCGTTTTTTCTCGAAACCACTTTTTCAAAGTCCGTGTTCACTGCCATTTGAAAACTACACGACCGATTTATTCCAAACTTGGTACACACTTTCTACATATAAAATACCTCCCCCCAAAGGTTAGTTTGAGATTTTTTTACATTGAGGGGCTTTTCCACCTCCAAAATGGCGGAATTTTTCGTGAAAAATAGCACTTTTGACTTTACATGACCACCGAAAATTTAGAAATGAAAAAAAAAATTATCAAAGCCCGTTGGGGGGAGGATTCGATGATACTTTGACTAAATTTTAATGGTACGTGATTTCAGATAATTTCTAGCTGAGATACAGTGAACACCGCAAATCGTGGTTTTCCAAAGGCGTTCTTGGAAAAGCTTTGTCACCGGCTTGTTTGTGGATATTTTCGCGTACAAATTTCACGGAATGTTCTTGAAATGACACTTAAAAATGTACAAGAGGTTTCAATACATTTACTCTATCCATATAGATGAAAAAAATTCGCAAAAAGTGTTTTTTTTCACGCTGCAACCCCTACCCTCCCCTTAAAGCAGTTTAGGCTAAAAATGTTGCCATTGAAATTGGGGTGGTGCCCCACTTATGCATAATTACCAAATTAATTGCACATCTATTTAGTACGAATATCAAGCTGTTGGAATTTTTTTCTTTCGATTTACAAAATGGCCGACTACTAATATTTCCTTTTGTTAACATTTTTTTTTCGGCGCTCCGCGGCGTGACATTTAGCATCCGCAATTTTTGATCTAGAACAAGAAACAAAAATCCTCGTCAATCTACATTAGAATACCTAGAGAAGTACGTACGGAATTTAAAAAATATTGGTATTATTTAAAAGTTGTAGGTATTTGAATTGAGTTGTAGGTATTTGAATGAATTTTCAGTGAAATATTTCGTATAAAATTCCGTACGTACAGGGTGCGCCAGAGAAACTTACTTATTTGAAAGGTCAATAAAAACAAAAGTACTTCAATTATTGTTTAAAATTTTTTTTTATTTGAGAATACAATATCCCAATTTTTTTTCATGCAGTCTTGAAAATGACATCGGATAAATGGCGACCCCCATTGCGCATACACTGATGAAGTCGATTTTTGAAATTCGTATCCACTCTTTGCAGCATATCAATCGGTATGTTGGCAATGGCGTCGCGAATGTTGTTCTTGAGGTGTGCTATGGTCCGTGGTCGATCGACATAAACCAGAGATTTCAAATAACCCCATAAAAAGAAATCGCATGGTGTCAAATCTGGAGAGCGTGCCGGCCATTGGAGATCGCCTCTGAGAGAGATGAGGCGGTCGGGGAAATGTTGTCGCAACAAATTCATTGAGTCTCGTGCTGTGTGTGCTGTGGCTCTATCTTGCTGAAACCACACGTTCCTAACGTTCATTTCTTCGAGTCTTGGAAGAAAGAATTCCTCGATCATGTTCCTGTAACGAGCTCCATTCACGGTAACTGCGCGACAAGTGAGCGACCGTTAGAAAAGAAGCTCTCGACTGCGAAGGCCCGCTGCTCTCTAGACCAGAGCATGATGGCAACTGACTGGAGGGAGAAACAAACTTGGGAACTTCCCCCTCCAGATGCGCCCCCTCTCGCCCCTCTACCCGCTCAACTCACCGCGCGGGAATTTTTTCAAATAAGTAAGTTTCTCTGGCGCACCCTGTACTTCTCTGTGAAATGCAATTAGGAACATAACCTCAACATTTAAAATAAATCGAGTGAAAATTGTTGAAGTTCTTTGTCACGCCAATTGGAAAAAAGCTGTTTCGAGAAAAACGCGTTTAAAGTTTTAGGTACTCCATGGCCGTGCCAGAGGTGGGCTTACGTTATACACTCAAAGTCGGTGGAAAAAAATGTTCTCGCTATAAATCGAATAGTAACTTATTCTTACGATGATAAAGCACCGTTTTGGCGAGAAAAAAATCTATTTTTTGAAAACTACTGTGGCCTTACGCCTTACGTAAAAATTGGCGCGTCGAATCCTGCGGCAGGATTATCGATTAATCCGGCCACGTAAGGGCTCTCGGTTGGTGTTTTGCGGATTTTCGTCACATACCGCAATTCTCATTCCATTCTCGCTGCTCCATCCCGTCGCCAATTTCATTATCGTCTACATGCCAGCGCCATTAGCACTCGTGTCGAAAATGCGTCGTTGTTTTTGTTTTTTTTTTTTTTTTTCGCGAACTGTGCCATTGGCGATAATTTTTTTGAATGGTCAATTTGCGAGTGGTGATTTCGCGTGCGTTGACGGTTTTCTTGTTTTTAAGACGGACTTTGATGCACTCGGGAGACTCGCGTGTGCACGTGAAGGACGGAGGAAACATTTGAACATCGATACAGAATTCCGAATGGATAAAATAAACGCGTTTATCTCGCAAACGAGCGTAGCAAATATGAGAATAAATTTCGTTATCGTTTGTACGATAATGTGTGGTAAATTGTGTGTACATGTGGATGGTACGGAAAAAAGACAGGTTAAGCTGTATATCTTATGTACGAGAACAATTTTCTAGCGACTTTGGTAAATATTTTTCGCGCGCGCATTGCGAAGGAATCGGCGAGGATGCTGTGCATTGATAAGAAAAACAACATCGGTTCGAAGGTCCATGCAAGGTTTGGGAAAATTCCCGTTAAGGTGGATCGTAAATAAACTGGCAAATGTATATTGTTAACGGCCTACATCTACCTAGGTAGGTAAAATTACATTTTTGAAAAATATTTTTATTCTGTGACAGGGGTTCCCGAATTTTTTTTATAACGCCCCCCTTCGGCAAAAAATGGAATTACCCCCCCCCCCCCCTCCCTCGTTACATCTTTATCGATATTGGAGTGAAAAGGCGCCCCGCCCTGTATATCATGACGCCCCCACTTTGAGAATCAATGTTCTATAGTATCACCTTTTAGCTATATTCCATGAAAATTTCATTGAAATTTTCCTGAAATTGATTGAGCTACTCATGTGCGAAATTAACCATTTTTTTTCGTATGAAAAAGTGATTTACTCATAAAATTAATTACACGTCTATTTAGTATGAATATCAAGCTGTAACATTGTTTTTTCGACGTACCAAATGGCCGCCTGACAATATTTTCTTTTACCTTTTTTTTAGGCGTTCCGCGGCGTGACGTTCAGCATCCACAATTTTTTACCTAGAACAAAAAACAAAAATTCTCGTCAATCTACATTAGAATACATAAAGAAGTACGTACGGAATTTAAAAAATATTGTTTTATTCAAAAGTTGTAGGTGTTTGAACTTAAGAAATGAATTTTCAGTGAAAAATTTCGTTATAACTGCTCATAAAGTGCTTATAAAATGAAAAGTTCTCGATCAATTAGAAATTCCGTACGTCCTTCTCTGTGAAATGCAATTAGGAACATAACTTTTAATTTTGAAGTAAATCGAGTGAAAATTGTTGAAGTTATTTGTCACGCCAATTGGAAAAAAAGCTGTTTCGAGAAGTTTCGAGTAGTCGGCCATTTTGTACAACGAAAATAATAGGTGTATTTTCTAACAGCTTGATATTCATACTAAATAGATGTGTAATTCATTTTATGAGTGAGTCACTTTTTCATACGAAAAAAATTGTTAAATTCGCACATGATTTTATACCCGTTACTGTGGCCTAACCCCTTAAACGCGTTTTTCTCGGAACACTGTTTTCAAAGTCGGTGGACATACTACTGTGTCCAAAAAATAAGGTGACATTTGAATTTAAACTGCGCGCGTCGAAGGATTTGGAGAATTATTTTTTTTTTAGGTTGGTAGTACTGTCAGTGACATCTATGTCAAATTTACATGTCAAAATATTCATTAGTGTTTGAGATACGCGTCGTTTTGTGAGCTGCTAAAAGTGAGTTTTTCGTTGCCACGATAATGCACCATCCCATACTGCACTCGTAATTCGTGATCATTTCGCCAAAAACTCAACCCATATCGTTCCGCAACCACCGTATTCACCTGATCTGGCGCCGTGCGACTTCTGGCTGTTCAGCAAGCTCAAAAGATCGCCCCGGGGACACCGTTTTGATACGATAGAGGAGATTCAAGCCGCAGCGAAGACGGAACTGAAGGCCATCCCGGAAAGTGACTACAATCAGTGTTTCGATGATTGGGAAATCCGTTGGCATAAGTGCATTGCATCGGGAGGGGATTACTTTGAAGGGGATGAAATTGATTTGGAAAAATAAATAAAGAATTTTCGAAATAAATACAATGTCACCTTATTTTTTGGACACAGTAGTATCTCGAGAACCACTTGATGGGTTGTTTCTAAATGCACGGGTGATTCGATGAGAAACGTTTGAGGTAATCCTGTCGCTTCACACTAGACATACCACTGATCATACTTAAGCCTAGTACAATATATATTTTTACCATATGCAAAAAAAATGTGTAATAACTAAATTTTCCATGCGTAAACTGTTTAATGAATGTTCACATTTAATTAGAAAAATGGAAAAGTAGGTATTCCACCGATTCGCGCAGTATTTCTAGGTTTGATATTTGGCAACATTGGTTCTATCTTCGTCTCTTTTTACTCAACCAGGCGAGTTTAACCTCCATGCTTTTCAACGTCGATCTGTCAAAACAATGTCAGGTGCAGGAAATATTCAGCATTGCATTCGGGCCACGACTGGTAAAATGCGTGGAAAATTCGTGTCGGCGAAATATGTCGGTTAAAAATTAAATATGTGTGGAAATTCGAATGAGTGAGATGAGGTTAGGACTACAGTCAGCTGTTGCCTTGCTGTCACGTCTCTTTATCGTAGCAAGTGGTAATTAATCCAATACCGGAAGTTCAAATTAAACTTGATATTACACAAAAATTAGGTCAATAAGCGTAATTTTTTCTGAGAGCATTGGATTACTACAAGTGTTAAGTATGTAAATCTGATTATTTTTAAGAATCTGACGGATTCCCACTATTATATGCACTTTTGTAGCGACCGGAAATTGGGTTTTTGTATGCCGTCTCGGAATTCCTTCACAAAAATGCGCGATTTTGATAATTTTTTTCTCTGTAATTAAGTCGATAACCGACTCTGAAATTTTACAGAGCCGATTATTAATATATTTAGGGAAGGTAAAAAAAAATTATGGAAATCCTATGGAATCCTAACGATAGGATTACCTTAAAGATCGTCGACAATCTCACTTATTTAAATCGATCTTCATTGTTTCAACGTTACGTACAAATTACGACTTTTAAAATAGATTTCATATGTCCGAGTCTCAATTAGTCGCCACGTTGTTAAAAAAAAGATTGAATAAACCGACGATCGTCAACGATTTGTATTTATTGTTAACTTGAATAACCCGTTTGAATTTGGAAAAAGAAATTCTATTAATTTACACGAGTCTAGCTAGAGAAATACCTGGGGGATTTTAAAAATATGATTTTTAGTGTATGTGGCAAGCATTTAAAGTAAAAACTTAATTTTTGACAGATAAAAGGTCAATCATTTAATGTTATAATTAACTTATGGAAAATCACGTTATTTTTAAGATGTGCTCAAAATTTGGGGTGCAGAGGATGAAAATTGTTAGAGTTATGCTGTTTTGAAGAATTGTGTTTCGAGAAAAACGGTCGACGTCTCGCCCACGTGGCAGCCACTGCCACCGCAGACTCACACGGGCCCGCGCCCTTTCTTTCACAGGTACCAAACTTTTTTCCTCTTATTATAGACGGTTCAGAGCATTTCTCAAACCAATTTTTAAAAAATCCATTTTTGAAATATTTACTGTGGTGTTACCCCTTAAGGGCATGTACAACGTCAACATAACCTCACAAATTTTGCAACCCAATTTTTTCATAGATCGTTACATTTTTTAGGGAAAACAAAGCATTAGGCTCTGAAGAATTTCCTGACGCAGAGCTTGATAATTTCCTTTTGCCCTAAATATAATTCATCTCTGAGAAATTTCTGTTCGAAAATTTCAGCTATCTCTCTCGCACTCATATGTCACGTGGTAGATCTTCTACTTCGCCTTAAGGTAAGATATACACCTAGGAGCCGGAAAAAAGGTCATTTTTGTGAATTTTTTCATGGAAAACTATTTGAAATTTCGGATTAGGGTTTTAATTATCTAAAAGTATATACATTCAAAAATATGTTCAATTTTCTTTATTCAAAAATATCAAAAATATACAGGGATATTGTATGATCCTTGGAGCGTCGTAAAAAAATCTGCATACACGGTACCCACTGGCGTTTCTTCAAAAATCATCTGAAAAAAAAACCAAAAAGATTATTAAATTAGATACTATAATCTAGTACTTGTCATAGCCGATTTTGAAAATATCGATTTATGACAAAATGGCGGACGTGTGAACATAAATAGTGATTTTTGGGCCAAAAATTAGTTATTATTTTGCCTATAAAACAAAAACTAAGTAACGGAAAGAAAAATTCTATGAGAAGTACTACAGGGTGCGCCAGAGAAACTTACTTATTTGAAAAAATTCCCGCGCGGTGAGTTGGGCGGGTAGAGGGGCGAGAGGGGGCGCATCTGGAGGGGGGAGTTCCCAAGTTTGTTTCTCCCTCCAGTCAGTTGCCATCATGCTCTGGTCTAGAGAGCAGCGGGCCTTCGCAGTCGAGAGCTTCTTTTCTAACGGTCGCTCACTTGTTGCTACGCAACGTGCCTTCCGCGCTCGCTTTGAAATTCCTCCTCACAGACTCGTTCCTGGCCGTAATTCGATTCTGTCGTGGGTTAACTCATTTCGGGAGTGTGGAAGTGTCGCTAAACCCAGAAATGGACTTCAACGGACCATCAGAACTCCGGAAAATGTCGAAAGAGTGAGGCAGTCAGTTGTGCGTTCTCCCCGGCGTTCGGCTCGCAAACACGCAGCTGCTATGGGAATTTCTGACACCACTGTTCGACGAATTCTCCATGAAGACCTTCAATTTCATCCCTATAAATTGGCTTTTGTGCAAGAATTAACTGAACGCGATTTTGTTGCCCGTCAAAATGCATGTGAAATGCTGGTTGACAACCTGCCTGAAGACGCGGTCGTTTTTTTCAGTGCCGAGGCTCACTTCCACATTTCCGGCTGCATCAACAAGCAAAACATGCGTTATTGGTGTGGTGTAAATCCACGTGAGCTTCACCAGAAGCCACTTAATTGTGAGCGAGTTACTGTCTGGCGTGCGATGTCGGTAATGGGAATAATTGGTCCTTATTTTTTTGAAGAAAACGAACGCGCAGTTACCGTGAATGGAGCTCGTTACAGGAACATGATCGAGGAATTTTTTCTTCCAAGACTTGAAGAAATGAACGTTAGGAACGTGTGGTTTCAGCAAGATGGAGCCACAGCACACACAGCACGAGACTCAATGAATTTGTTGCGACAACATTTCCCCGACCGCCTCATCTCTCTTAGAGGCGATCTCCAATGGCCGGCACGCTCTCCAGATTTGACTCCATGCGATTTCTTTTTATGGGGTTATTTGAAATCTCTGGTTTATGTCGATCGACCACGGACCATAGCACACCTCAAGAACAACATTCGCGACGCCATTGCCAACATACCGATTGATATGCTGCAAAGAGTGGATACGAATTTCAAAAATCGACTTCATCAGTGTATGCGCAATGGGGGTCGCCATTTATCCGATGTCATTTTCAAGACTGCATGAAAAAAAATTGGGATATTGTATTCTCAAATAAAAAAATTTTTAAACAATAATTGAAGTACTTTTGTTTTTATTGACCTTTCAAATAAGTAAGTTTCTCTGGCGCACCCTGTAGATAATGGTGTATAGAATAACCACAAAAAACCTCAAGGCAATCAGTTCATTGGTTTTCGAGAAATTTTGGGTACCGATTTGAAAAACGTGGTTTTGAGAAAAACGCGTTTGAAAATTTGGGAATGAATAAATCATGGAATTGGTCAACTTCCATGGAATCGTCGATCCAGGCCCATAGTGTAGGTCTTCTACGGTCGACGAAATGTACATAGCTTCTAAATTTTGTTGCCGGCGCCATCGCACAATCTTGTTTTCTATAAATTTTGTTCAAATTTTAACCAGACATTGTTCATATCATTATGCATGTTTGAGTGAAATTTCAGAACAGTCGACTATTTAGATTGGGAGATAATGGGTTTTAAAATTGCACCTTTTAACACTGCAGGGTCTGCATTGAAATTTAGACAGAATAATTTTCCGTAAAAAAATGTTTGTCTCCTACAGTACGAAGACACATGCCAACACCACAGAACAGTATTATTCAATATTTCGAGAAAAGAAATAATTATCGTGTTCCTAAAGTTAAAAATGTTGTCATAAAAACATATTTGCATTATAAATATTAATATTTTATATTGTTTATGTTATCTTCATTAACAAACAAAAGTGTTGGTTCATTCATAACTAATTAAAAACTTTGTTCGATTGAAAATTACTTCCAAATAAAAATTTGTGTTGCAGTATTATTTTAAATATGCCGCGCAAACTCACGTCATTGGATACGTGGAACGATGCGATGTTGCCACATGTCTTATTATAGGGGACAAATATTTTTTATGGAAAATTATTGTCGAAATTTCAATGCAGGACCTGCAGTGTTAAAAGTTGCAATTTAAAAACCCATTATCTCCCATTCGAAATAGTCGACTGTTCTGAAATTTCACTCAAACATGCATAATGATGTGATGATATGTACAATGACCGGTTAAAATTTGAACAAAATCTATAGAAATCAAGATTGCGCGCTCGTACTACCTTTAGGGGTGGGTGGGGTTTGCACTTTTGAAAAATTGATTTTTTTTGTCTTTTCTCATAGTTAAACATTTCAAGAATATAATCCCAAAATTTCAAGTCAATCAGAGCAAAAGTCTCGAAGTTATTGACTATTTAGTCCCGCTCCTTCAACACTGTAGCTCCGACAGTTAAAAATTCAAACGCGTTTTTCTGGAAACCACTTTTTCAAAGTCCGTGTTCACTGCCATTGGAATACTACATGACCGATTTATTTCAAACTTGGTACACATTTTCTACATATGAAATACCTCCCCCCAAGGGTTAGTTTGAGATTTTTAATATAGCACTCTTCACTTTACATGACCACCAAAAATTTAGAAATAAAAAAAATATCAAAGACCGTTGGGGGAAGGTTTTGATGATACTTTGAATAAATTTTAATGGTACTTGATTTCAGATAATTTTTAGCTGAGATACAGTAAACACCGCAAATCGTGTTTTTCCAAAGGCGTTCTTGGGAAAGCTTTGTCAGCGGCTTGTTTGTGGATATTTTCGCGTCCAAATTTCACGGAATGTTCTTGAAATGACACTTAACAATGTACAAAAGGTTTCAATAAATTCACTCTATCCATATAGATGAAAAAAATTCGCAAAAAAGTGTTTTTTTCCGCTGAAACCCCTAACCTCCCCTTAATAACGATGTGTCAACGAAAAGGTGCAAGCTACCTCGTGGCGTCGTTCGTTCAAATAATGGCGGCTCGACCCGCCATCTGTCGGAAAATCGACGCGCTTCGAATCTCGTAAATCCCGCGAAATAACAACGTTATCTATAACATAAAAAAACAGACTGTATTGACATCACGCTTTAAGCACGACGAGAGCGTATCCGCGGAGCGGCGAGGGGGAAGCATCTACGAATCTACCGCGATTCCACGGCGTGACGAAACGAACAAGCAGGGCAATACATTTCGCGCGCTCTATTTGGCCTTGGGCGTGATTACAGCTGATTGCGCTCCGGTGCCGCCATCGACGTGAGGGGACGGTGCTTCACCGCACTTCACCGCGAAATATATCGTGTGTTGTTTTTTTCGTTTTCTAGGTTACAACGGATGCGACCCAGTGCAATTTCAAATCAGGATGTGATCGGGCAAATTTTTTTTCCGTTCCATCTTTTTTTTTCTCCACTGCAGTCTCTTCCGATTGAGAATAGCTGGCGAGTGTTTCTCGATAGGGTAAGTCGAGGTTGGGATCCGGTGTGGATAACCGTTGAATCTCGCGTAATACGGGAGCGAGGCTATATCTATACTGACAGCTTCGCGATATTGAACACGACCTGTGCGTGCGATAAACGGATTATAGAACACTCGAGAAATCGTTCGTATATCCGCGAAACGTTTTTTTTCCTTGTCAACATTTTCAACGTTCGTATTTCGTCTGTCAGGCGGTCCGAGGGCGGGAGGGGGTTGGAAATGAGTAATTCGTGAGAATCGGTGCAGATCGCCGTACGACACAGCGTGAGCCTCTGCACGACGTATTTACATTTATGCTTAATTAATTCGCGCATTGCCCGCACTTCGATGACGCACTTTTCTGTCTAGTTCGCTCCAAAAGTCATTTTCTCGCAAACGATCGAGACGTCACTGTTGTTTGCATCTTTTTTTGCAAATCATTCGAGCGTTTGTGCAGAAATGCCACAGGCGATAAGAGCTGAACGCGTTATCGGGTCGTTTCTTTCAGGCCAAAATCCAAAATTCGGGTGCTATCCAACGAGCCGATCGAGAATCATTACACTTTTTATTCGCGCTAGCTTGCTTGCATTCTTGTGGAACTTCGTCCTGGCCGCGAATACGACGAGGATGCACCATGAAGCGTGCAAAATGTTTGTTTCCCGATGGGTTATTTGTGTTAGGGAGATTTTTGTTATTTCGCCATTGTTCGTTACGTAATTGTGGGGTAATTAATTATAACGCAGGGAAATTCTGCTTATCTTGTCGTTCGGATCTTTTGCTTCTCCTCGCCAAACTGTTGGGCATGAGGATGCACTATGAAGCGTGCAAAATGTTTGTTTCCCGATTCGTTATTTATGTTAGGGAGATTTTTGTTATTTCGCCATTGTTCGTTACGTAATTGTAGGGTAATTAATTGTAACGCAGGGAAATTCTGCTTATCTTGTCGTTCTGATCTTTTGCTTCTCCTCGCCAAACTGTTGGGCAATGCTGCAATGGCTTTGGAGCTTGCCCTGCTGGAATGCGGGGAAAGTACATTTTGTATTATTATTTGTGGTACTAACGAAGAGACTTGTCTGTCAATTTAGGCTTTAAAACTTGGACGGGAATCGTAGAAAACGTTTGAGCAAAAGTCGTAGCTGAAACAGCCAAAAAACTTGGATGGTAGCGAGTCGAAGAATGAAAAAGTTAATCTCCGTTGCGTTGTAACCATGCGAACTGCATAGCCGTTCAAAGTTTTGCCGTGATGAAGTTAAATGTTAACGAATACAGCTGTAGCGGTAATTGAAAAAATCATCAACGGGAATTTGCGGCTCTGTCTACGTGTCAGTTAGGACGGATTTTACTTTAACTCTACGACATGTATTTGGGAATTTAAAATTTCCGGTACTTGTCCCTGGGATTACAGCGCCGCTATGTCCTTGAGCGGCTGAAGCGTATGAGGAGCGGTCGGATTGAATAGTGGATTTTGATAATCGACAGGTATTCGGATCAACTTTGCGGGTTGAATGCTATGCATCGTACACCGAGGATACGTCGTGCAGCTAAGTTGACGCAGATATATGAGAGGCTCTCCACCCAAGGGCTCGGAGAGTATTCGTGCTGAAGATGGAAAGAAGCTTACACCAGAGAATCATGGGTTACGGCGATGTTCTCATGAGGGTACCCTTGCTGTTCGTCATCGACGAATTGCTCAGGGTCAGCCTCGGCACCGTGGGTGAGAGTATAGCTCTCAACGTGACGGAAAGTGGCTCACTAGCGGCCGTACCTGATGTTTTCACCGACAGCTTTTCCATTGTCGCGGAAGATCCATTTTTCATGCACCATCTGAATTTGGACAATTCGTTCTACGAGAATTATCTGGTGACGGCGTTGAAATTCGTCGCTTGCTGCTGCGGTAAGAATCGCGGTCGCTCCTACTACGATTAAGCGGCTACATCTGCCTAGAGGCACAAAAAAGTGGCCAAATTCGGAACTTCCTTTCTGGGAAACAGTTTGTGAAATAGAAACGCATTTTTTTAATACACAAAGGTACATATATTGAGCGCCTTTGAAAAAAAATCACCAAAAATTCAATTGCAATGCATTTTTTCGACCACCTAAGTAGATGTAGCCCGTTGAGGGAGGGGTAGGGGTTTCAACGTGAAAAATAAAACACTTTTTTGCGATTTTTTTTCATCTATATGGATAGAGTAAATTTATTGAAACCTTTTGTACATTGTTAAGTGTCATTTCAAGAACTTTCCGTAAAATTTGTATGGGAAAATATCCACAAACAAGCCGGTGACAAAGCTTTTCCAAGAACGCCTTTGGAAAAACACGATTTGCGGTGTTCACTGTATCTCAGCTAGAAATTATCTGAAATCAAGTACCGTTAAAATTTAGTCAAAGTATCATCAAATCCTCCCGCCAACGGTCTTTGATAATTTTTTTTTTCATTTCTAAATTTTTGGTGGTCATGTAAAGTGAAAAGTGCTATTTTTCACGAAAAATTCCGCCATTTTGGGGGTGGAAAATCCCCTCAATGTAAAAAAATCTCGAATTAACCGTTGGGGGGAGGTATTTTATATGTAGAAAGTGTGTAGCAAGTTTGAAATAAATCGGTCATGTAGTTTTCAAATGGCAGTGAACACGGACTTTGAAAAAGGGGTTTCGAGAAAAACGCGTTTGAAGTTTAGAGAAGTCGGAGCTACAGTGTTAGAGGAGCGGGACTAAGTAGTCAATAACTTAGAGAGTTTTGCTCTGATTGACTTGAAATTTTGCGATTATATTCTTGAAATGTTTAACTACGAGAAAAGACAAAAAAATCGATTTTTCAAAAGTGCAAATCCCCTACCCTCCCCTTAATGTTCTGCGCTAAATTACGCGCAATTTCTGAAAGCTCGTATACTCGTATTTGATTTTAATTTATATAGTAAATTCTTTGTCATTTGCTGAATGTACCCTCCAAATTTTTCATCGATCGTCTACACCGTTTCTATAAAATTTATAACTGAAAAAACACTTTTCAACGTAGGGCGATGCCTACGCTTATCGCTGAATGCCAGTTTTACGCATAAAAAGTGCGAAAAAATGTTTAAAGTGTTACGCAAAACCGTCAAATCACTCAGTACATTATGACAATTTTGTCATCAGTGTCATAATGTACTCCTTGTGTTATTTGATCATAGGCATCTCTCTATTTAAAAAAAGTGTTTTTCAATTGTAAATTTTATAGAAACGGTGTACACGATCGACTCAAAATTTGGAGAGTGCATTCAGCATTTGACAAAGAATTTACTGTGTAAATTCGAAGCAATGGTAACATTTCGTCATTTGTCCCGAAACTCTTTGAGACGGGAGCCTGAACTAGAAGGTCCAAAAGAGCGTTTTTTCGGGAATTTTTTTAGAAGGGAAAAAACAAGTGAGCCCAGTAAACATTTAGGTATCTGTTCATATATATTTGAAATGTATTTAAAAAATGTTCAACATGAAACAATAAATGACTGCAGATTTATCAGCCTATTCCACGGGCGTGGATCCCCCCCAATCGGCGGGAAACAAGCAGCTCGTAATTCTTGACTGAACCAAATAAATCAATAAAATTTTCAATTTTCATATATTTGTCTTCTGGGTGAATTAAGAAAAAGCTGAAAAATAGTGAAATTATAACTTTTCTCAGGTTTGAAAAAAAATGTTTAAAAAAACACTTTAACGTGCTGTAAAAATGATTTATAAATACTTTTTCAACGACTTTTTTAATTCCCTTAAAGAGAGCATTTCATACTGAAGAAACAAACTTTGGTTTGATTAAATAGGTCGTTTAGTTTTTTTTGCTATCACGCCCGCCAATTGGGAAAAATCGTGAAAATGAAAATTGGAGAAAACGCGCTTTAAAGTTTTTATTAGGAGGAAATATCAATATCAAATATCAACCGCTTCTCTGCTTTTGGCCTTGTATCTTCGAAAATATTTACAATTGGCCTCTGTAACTGTGAATATATTCTTGGATAGTTTATCTATCGATTTAAGCGATCAAAAAAACGAATTTTCGGACTCTCTCATTTAGGCTCCCACCTACTCAGAGTAGTTCGATTATTTAGATTTTTCTTCAAAACTTTACACCTAATAAAGACAATACGTTGATTAATAATATACCAAATATTAAATAAATCTCACGAGTACTTTTTTAACAATTAATCCAGAAACTTTCCATCGATCGTTTTAGGATCTCACTGCATTGTACTTTTGTGGACAGGCTCGATTGACTGTTCTTGTCTGTTTTCAGGATGCATGGTTGCTCTCTGCATATTTCTTCTCTCCACGAAGCATCTGGTGGTGATCTATTTGTACCTGATATCGATAGGAGTTATATTCGTGTCTTACTGGTCGAACGTCAGTACCATCAAAGCCATAACGTTCTTTCTGAGTACCCACGCCAGTCCACCGAGCATACTCGACGACATACTGAGTCTAAATTTTACGCCGCTGATGCGTCACGGTCCCGGCTTCCTCGTCATCCAGAATTACATACTCCAATGCCTCTTGGCGGGCATTTTTTGCTACATACATCTGGCACCGAGATACGCGATTGTGCAAAAATTGCTGGTACTGAGCTTCCTGGCGCCTTCCATGCTCGGGATTTGCCCGCTTCCGGTGAGAAATCAATCGATCAACAACTATATGGATTTAACCAAAGCCAATACAAATCTACGTTCACGGGTCATACCTAGACCCGTGGCTGGATTAAAGAGGAATTTTTGTACATTCTGAGAAAACTTGTACGGATTTTCAATATTTTTTACATTACTGAGTATGATTTCGAATATCTTTTACAATTTTTTCCACATAATTGAGTATGGTTTTAAGGCAATCCTATCGCTTCACACTAGTCATACCACTGATCATACGTGAGACTCGTACAATTCATATTTTTAACATATGCAAAGAAAATAATGTTTAATAACTAAAATCTTCCATGTGCAAACTGTTTAAGGCGTTACCCCCACTTGTAGCGCAAAAAAGGCCTTCTTCATGAATTTTTTTAAAGAAAATTACAAAACTTTTTTAATCGATCAATATACCATCTTAAAGAACACATCTTGAAGAACTTTCTGTAATTTTTTTATTGAAAAATATTACATTGTTTAGTGGCAAATGGCCGTCAATGAAATAATGTTTTTATATACACGGTTTGCGGTGACCAACATAGCGGCGAAGTGGATCATCTGAAAAAAAATGCGGATGGATTTAGTCAAATATAAGTATAAACTAGTCTTTAATCGAAGGATTTTAAAAAATATTCATTTTTCACAAAATGGCGGACAGTCAAAGTTAATGGTTCGATTTTAACGAAAAAAACGGCCGTTTTTTGGCTATAAAATGGCCATTTTTTTTTCGAAAAAAAAAATCGAACGATTAAAGACTACATTTTTATGTATTAAATAAGCCTGCGAAATTTCAAGAAGATCGGGTAATTAGTGTTCGAGTAATCTTGGTCACCGACTTCAGAAATGCCATTTTGAGAAAAACGCGTTTAAAGTTTCAATTTCAGTTTACACGAAAAAAATATTTTTTTTTTGTAAACTTACATAGAGTCATCTATTCCGGGTCCGTTTTTATGAATTCCAGTCTATTATATGAACGTTGTGAATGCCAGGTATACGACCGTTTTCATCGAACAATGCATTGAAGGTCGGAGGGAGGGTCGAGCGCGCCAGACGGCAGACTAGCCGGTCGTTTACACAACGGATTCTTCTCTTTCAACGCTCATATCTCAGTCAATTTTGTTCGGATCGACTTGAAATTTTCAGGACATATTATCAGATACTTATACTTCAAAAAAATGCAATAAAAAAATCGATTTTTTCAAAATCCCAAGTGGGGGTAACCCCTTGATGAATGTTCACATTTAATTAGAAAAATGAAAAAATAGTTATTCCAAGTTCTGTCAAAAAAATTAGAAAAATGAAAATATAGTTATTCCAAGTTCTGTCAAAACAATGTCAGGTGGGGGAAATATAAAGCATTGTATTCGGGCCACGACTGGTAAAAAGCGTGGAAAATTTGTGTCGGCGAAATATGTCGGTTAAAAATGAAATATGTGTGGAAATTCGAATGAGTGAGATGAGGTTAGGACTACAGTCAGCTGTTGCCTTGCTGTCACGTCTCTTTATCGTAGCAAGTGGTAATTAATCCAATACCGGAAGTTCGAATTAAACTTGATATTACATAAAAATTTGGTCAATGAGCGTATTTTTTCTGAGAGAATTGGATTGCTACAAGTGTTAAGTATGTGAATCTGATTATTTTTAAGAATCTGACGAATTCCCACTATTATATACACGTTTGTAGCGACCGGAAATTGGGTTTTTGTATGTCGTCTCGGAATTCATTCACAAAAATACGAAATTTTTATTTTTCTTTCTCTGTAATTAGGTCGATAACCCACCCTGAAATGTTACAGAGACGATTATTAGTATATTTAGAAGCTCAAAAAAGTATACTTTTTTGTATATTTTTTATTAGTATATTTTAGCTAAAAAAAGTTAGTATATTTAGGTCAAAAATAATTTAGTATAATTCAAGTATAATTTAGCTCAAAAAAGTTTAGCTCAAGTATAACTTTGCTAAAAAAAATTAGTATGTTTTAGCTTAAAAAATCATTACCAAAATCCTATGGATTAAAGCCTGGCAATAACTCCTTATTAGATTACCTAGATTACCTTAAGTATCTTTTACAATTTTTTTTATTGAATAATATTTATACATCTGGTAGATACAATGGCTTGTGCCGACCGCTGTTTGAAAACCGTACTATGCGGTACTGCTGCTCGGAAACAAATCATCCGAAGTAAATAAATTCAAACGCATTTACTTTTCGTATAAAATTATCTAGTGCTTGGAAGAAAGATTTAATAAGCCATTGAGCTTTGAAAAAATGGCCGCCGTCTAAAGTAGAAGTTTCGATTTTTGATGAAAAAACCCTCTACTTTCGTTGATAAAAAAACTATACATTGAAAAAATAATTTCTTTGTTCAAGCACTGCTTTTGACACGTAAAAGGAGCTTGTGAAATTTGAAGTTGATCGGTGCAGTGATTTTAAAGATATCGTAGTTACCGATCTTCAAAAAGTAATTTTGTCGAATCACTCGTTTAAAGTTCGCCGGTTGGCGGTACTACATATGAACGCCCATAACTCCCTCGATTTAGAACCGGTCGACTTGAAATTTTCGGAGAATATTTTCGAATCGTTGTATTCCGAGAATCCGTTGGAAACCAATAATCGATATTCTAAAAAAAATCAACTAGGTATTATCCTCAAGGGGTCTTCTCACTTTAGACGCTAAAAAAGGATTTCATGAATTCTTTCGATAGGTTTATATTATAGATATTGCTATAAAAGTTGTTACACTTAATAAATACACCTTCGAAATACATCACATTTTTTTATAATTTATTTAAGTCACTATTTATCACTTTAGAAGTCACTGTAGTTAATGGCTATAGCGCATATCATACGATTTTCGATATATGCAAAAAAACAAAATGGCCTTTTTTAGCGTCTAAAGTGAGAAGACCCCTTAAGGGGCTACATCTTCGTAGAGGCCCGAAAATATTGCCATAGTCCGATTTTTTTTCCGGGAAACGATTGGTGTGAAAGAAACTCATTTTTTAAACACAAAGGTATATGCATTGGGAGCCTAAAAAAAAGAAACAAAAAATACAGAAAAGCGGCGAAAACACGACCGCCGGCAGATGATGAAATCTTTTTCGCGACGTTTGGCGGTGGACACTCCAGCCTAAACCGTCCATCTGAAACGTAAAAACCGAACGGGTTATTCAAGTTAACAATAAATACGAGTCGTTGACGATCGTCGATTTTTAAAGTCTTTTTTTTAACAACTTGGCGACCATGAGAAACGAGCATACAAAAACTATGAAAAATGTCGTCATTTTTACGTGACTATTGAAAAATTATGATCGCTTTAAAAAAAAGTGAGATCTCTGAATTCGGAAACAATCCATCAAGTGGTTCTCGAGATATCATGTCCACCGACTTTGAAATCAGTGTTACGAGAAAAACGCGCTTAAGGGGTTAGGCCACAGTAACGGGTATAAAATCATGTGCGAATTTAACAATTTTTTTTCGTATGAAAAAGTGATTCACTCATAAAATTAATTACACATCTATTTAGTATGAATATCAAACTGTTAGAATATATATATATATATATATATATATATATATATATATATATATATATATATATATATATTTCGATCTACAAAATGGACGACTACCAATATTTTTTAAGGCGCTCCGCGGCGTGACATTTAGCATCCACAATTTTTTACCTCGAACAAAAAACAAAAATTCTCGTCAATCTACATTAGAATACCTAGGGAAGTACGTACGGAATTTAAAAAATATTGTTTTATCCAAAAGTGGTAGGTATTTGAACTTACTAATATGCTCATAAACTGCTCATAAAATGAAAATTTTTCGATTAATCAGAAATTCCGTACGTAGTTCTCTGCGAAATGCAATTAGGAACATAACTTTTAAATTTGAAGTAAATCGAGTGAAAATCGTTGAAGTTATTTGTACATCGAAAAAAAAAATTCTAACAGCTTGATATTCATACCAAATAGATGTGTAATTAATTGTATGAGTGAATCGCTTTTTCATTCGAAAAAAATGTTAAATTCAATTTCATGAATATTTCAATTATTTTTTCAGGCAATATAGTTAACAGGTGACACTATCGAATAAAGACGATTTTTAGGAAATGCATCTTTTTGACTCACCTACCTAGACGTAGCCCGTTAATGACGAAGCCCTACAAATCCAATCGAAAACCCCGAATGAGTTCGTAAACCGCAAACGAATGCATCCAGAGTGAAGGTCATTCGTACTGCGTGATTTTCTTCAGACTCATTTGGATTTGTTTCGATTTTTAAAGTCAAAGTACAGGGACTTTCTCGTTCGTATCGTCCGAGAATCATAGTCCCATCTTTACTCTTGTCCTCGAACAATATTTTAATCTTCGCTCAATGATCAATTACAGACAAGTGTGCTGCATTCGGCGCCGGTTTGCGGCACCCTTCTTCCGCTCGCCGTGAGCAAATTCGTCGTATGGTACAACAGCGTGAGGATGATGATGACCCTGCACAGTGGTTACAGACGGGCGCGAAACGTGATAACGACTTACGGTATGTCGGCGCTCGCCGAGACCGAATGGCGTCGTCTGAACGTGCCGAGTGTCCTCCGAACGTTCTGGATACTTCGAGTCGCCGAGCAGATAGTACAGATCCTGGGTAGTCACAGCGGCGACGAGACGTTCACGTATTACGCGATGATAAGAACACTGCTGGTGAACGGTTGCGAAACGTTGACAGCGTTGCTCGGCATGACGAGCATAATCTCGTACATATGCCATTACATCGGTTGTTTCTCGCTGTGGGTACTGATGACCGAGGACGTGGACGGCAAGAATCTCGGCACGGTCTCGGCGGTGCTCTTCTACATACTGGCACTGCAAACAGGACTTACGAGCCTCGACCGTGAAAAACGCCTCGTCCGTCTCTACCGTAACTTTTGTCTTCTCTTCTCGGCTCTTCTGCACTTCGTTCACAACATCGTGAATCCGCTGCTGATGTCCTTGAGCGCGTCCCACAATCCGGCTCTTCATCGGCACGTGCGAGCTTTGGCCGTATGCGCCGTACTCGTAATATTCCCGGTATCTCTTCTCGTCTTCCTGTGGTCACACTTCACCATAAGCACTTGGCTACTCGCCGTCTCGGTCTTCTGCGTCGAGTTGATCGTCAAGGTATTCGTCTCGCTCGCGATATACTCGCTGTTTCTCTTCGACGCTTATCGTAGCGTTTTTTGGGAACAACTCGACGATTGCGTCTACATGATACGCTCGTTCGGCAATACCGTTGAATTCTCGTTCGGCATCGTTCTCTTCTTCAATGGCTTTTGGATACTCGTTTTCGAGTCCGGTGGGGCCATACGCGCCATCATGATTTGCATACACGCTTACTTCAACATATGGTGCGAGGCGACCGCCGGATGGAGCGTCTTCATGAAACGTCGCACCGCCGTCAACAAAGTTAATTCCCTACCGGAAGCGAATGTCGAACAGTTGCGCGTACTCGACGACGTATGCGCGATATGTTATCAGGAGATGCGCAGCGCCAAGGTCACACGATGCAATCATTACTTTCACGGTGTTTGCCTGCGAAAGTGGCTCTACATACAGGATCGGTGTCCGCTGTGCCACAATATACTGTACAAGGTGCAGGACAATCGGGCGAATTCGAGCCCCGGCGGATCGCGGCGAGGATCTCAACAGCCGACTCGCAATATCCCACCGCACGAGCACAACCTCGTCGAGGCTATCGCACCCGACAGATGAAACGCCGAGGGACACGTACTCACGAACTTTTCGCAGCCAACTCGAATGCTTCTCGGGACACGTCGATTCGTGATTAATTTAATTTAACCGAGCAAGCTTCGAGATGGCGCGGAGGGGAAACCGAGGAATGACAGGTCACGAACAAAGAGGAAGGAAAAATTTGCCAAGTGACGTTCAGTTGACGATTTACGCTCGTGCGGAACGTTCCTTTTAACAAGCCATCCCGCCGCACCCCGCCACCTACGAAACAAATCGACGAATACCCTCACATAGAGATCCGTAGCCTTCCGCGAGTGAGACAATGTGATATTTAACTTCATACATAACGTGTACACTGTACTGGCGCAAATAAATTAACGTTCCGAGTCAACGAACACGACCGATCGCTTTTGCGGCTCTGATTAAATTTAGGGGGAGATATACACCTGGGAGCCGGAAAAAAACGTCATTTTTGTGCAGTTTTTCAAGGAAAACTGTTTGAAATTTCGGATTGGGGTTTTAATTGTCTAAAAGTATATACATTCAAAAATATGTTTAATATTCTTTATTTAAGAATATCAAAAATATACAAGGATGTTGTATGATTTTTGGAGCGTCGTAAAAAAATCTGCGGTACCTACTGGCGTTTCTTCAAAAATCACCGAAAAAAAAAACCAAAAAGATTAATAACCCTCAGGGTACGGACTGGGTTAGCGTAACCCGAGCGAATTTTACAAGTAGCGCAAAGTAGCAAAAGTAGCGTTTATATTTTCAACTATAACTTTTTTTTAATAAAAAATTATTGGAAATCTGATAGAACCATCGCATTTCTGAGAAAATTTCCGATCAATTGAAAAAAAAAAATGTTTTAATTGATGAATTACAGCCCAATATACAGTCGATCAAAGTTGCCGGGTTAGGCTAACCCATGTCCGTACGGACCGTTACATTTTTATAGTCCGTACCCTGAGGGTTAAATTAGATACTATAATCTAGCACTTGTCATAGCCGATTTTGAAAATATCGATTTATGACAAAATGGCGGACGTTTGAACATAAATAGTGATTTTTGGGCTAAAAATTAGTTATTATTTTGCCTATAAAACAAAAACTGAGTAACGGAAAAACAAATCCTATGACAAGTACTAGATAATGGTGTATAGAATAACCACAAAAAACCTCAAGGCAATCGGTTCATTGGTTTTCGAGAAATTTTGGGTACCGATTTAAAAAACGCGGTTTTGAGAAAAACGCGTTTGAAAATTTGGGAATGAATAAATCATGAAATTTGTCAACTCACATGGAATCATCGAAACCAGGCCCATAGTGTGTAGGTCTACGGTCGACGGAATGTTCATAGCTTCTGAATCCTCGACCTCGATCTAGGTGTATATCTCTCCTTAAGGGGCTATACCAGTGAACGCTGCACATTCGGGTGATTTGCGGGAATTTTTTGGGAGAAACGTACTCAATTAAATGTTTCGGAAAATTAAGAATATATTTGGCTATATTTGACCTATATTACAGAATTTTTTCATAGAAAAATATTGAGATCCAAGCGACTTGTGCGCTGCCTACGGAGGCGCCAAAAAAAGTTCTTCCACTGCTGACATGATTCCGGCCGATTGAGTAGCCGAAACCGAAAAGGGAAAAAATGTCGTTAAACTGGAAGGTATTTCCTGTACAATGACGTAGGATTTTCGAAAAATACCAAACTCTAACAAAATGGCGTAGTTATGAAAGAAGTCTGTTTTCTTGCCTATAAAATGGTCGTTTTGTCCAATGCCAAATCGTCAATTTTCATCCAATCAAAAATATCCTACGTCATTGTAGAGTAAAGATATTCAAGAGTACTCAGTTCGAATTTCAAGTCACTCGAATAATTGCTCTTTGAGTTACAATGTCAGCAAATTTGAAAAATCTCACTTCGAGAAAAACGCGTTTAAAGATTGAACTATCGATTTTTGCAAGATAAAATGATATTTACCATAAAAACTGCTAATCAGCTATACCTGGCCCGTACAAGGGACTGCGAAAAAGGCAACGAAAAAATCGATTTTTTGAAAGTGTCACACTGGTATAGCCCCTTAACGGGAAGCCCGTCGACGTTTTGGCAATTATTTTGCGATTGAATTTTTAGCTTTAACTCGAAAACGCGCTTGTTCCCTAGCTGATTGCTAGCTTGATTAAGGAATCACCACAGTGTGAAGTTTTCGAAAAATCAATTTTATTTTGCATTATCCGATAGTATACACGGTTATAAACGTTCTGTGCAATGTTTAGATCGAAATTCCAATTATTTCGGTCGCTACAGCCTTTTTTAGGAAAAGTAAAGCCTTTCTTAGAACTTGAACGCGTTTTTTCTCGGAACGGTGTTTTTCAAAACGGTGGCCATTCTCAAAGGAAGAGTTTTCAAGCTATCCGTTTGAAATTTTAACAGAACATTCTTCACGTCATTCCTTATGGTGCTATGGAAGCTTTTTTTAATTTTCCTATTTTTTTTTATGAAAAAATGTCGAAAAAATGATAAGTTTGATACTTTTTGTTCGAAACGCCGCTATTTTTTCAAAT
Source organism: Ophion ellenae (assembly GCA_963210295.1). NCBI lineage: Eukaryota > Metazoa > Arthropoda > Insecta > Hymenoptera > Ichneumonidae > Ophion > Ophion ellenae. Next base: position 18,062,256 of record OY723394.1, read on the forward strand.
TTCACTTAAAAAGACCTCCATAGGAACATAGCGGCTTTTCTACAGATTAATAATCATTGAGAAATTTTCGTTTCAGATAAAATTTGCCACAATCCTGGCCACCATGCGACACCATTTTTTTCCACGCAAATTTCTGCAAATAAGAACAATGTTGAACAATAAATAAAGACATTTTTTAAATATAGTTTTCTACTCTTTATAGGTGCTTCAATTTGTAAAAAAGAAATAGTCTGACTAACTTATCCTATCCACCTAAAAAAATCGCAAAAATCGGCTATTTTTTGGGCAGTATCACTGTGATGACTCTTTAACTCTGAGATTGAGGGCTCGTCACAGTGTAACGGGTCGAAAAATCGCTGATTTTCGGGATTTTTTTTTTATGGTTAAAACACGCTAATCAGTTTGATTTTTTAATGTCAAATCGAAGCACTCATGAAGAACGGAAAATTAATTTTAAACGTTAATTTTTATTTTTTTAACCATTTTCTTAACCTTTAAAAATGTCTGAAAAAAGGGAGTCCTCACGGTGAATATATTATCTGAAACGAAATTAGTAAAAAGATTATCGATCAGTATAAAACGCCGCTACCTTGATATGGAGGTTTTTAAAAATCAAAATTGACAAAATGGCGGCAATTTGAAAAATATCGAATTTATCCTTTTTCAACGACAATTTTTCGTTGAACAAAAATATGAAGATTGAAAAAAAAAGCTTCCACAGCAAGATAAAAAATGGAGTGAAAAATCTCGTGTCAAAATTTGAGACGGATAGCTTGAAAACTCTTCCTTTGAGAGTGTACACCGTTTTGAGGAACGACATTTCGAGAAAAACGCGTTTGAAATTTCGCGTGCATAATTTTCATATAAATTGTCTACTTACAATTATGTAAGTATATGACGATATTGAAGTTTGCACCGTTGGAATGCAAGGAAATATTCTCCTCCTTCAATTGCAAATTTTTTTTGCCAAATCAAACTTACAAAACCTTTTTTTAAGATCCTCATTAGAGACCTACAATAAAACTCTACCAAGAAAATCTTTTGGATAACAAAAAAAAATGGAGAAATGGGGAATGAAAAAAGAACTTCCGTTGCATTTCAACGATGCGAACCTTCAGCAGCATACGTATATGAACAGCATGACTATAACTGTCTATACTATCGTATCATGCCAAAAAAAATCGATCTTTTCGAAAAATTTTCACTGCGATGATCCCTTAAACACTGTTGTGCATTCGAGCCAACTATTGCGCTCCCGTTATACAACGGATACCGACGCTACTCAATTCGGTACCAAATTTGAAAAGTTGCTTCCACTTTGCTCCTGCTCTGTACTGCCGTGTGTGTCTGTGAATTGTTATGACGTTGTTATGAGAGTGGACGGTACAGTTCGTTCGCAAACTGCACCCAAGACTCGCGGACAACGAGCGAGGGCATTCTTACAGCTGCTTCGCTAAATTAAGGGGAGACATACACCTAGGAGCCGGAAAGAGGTCATTTTTGTGAATTTTTTCAAGGAAAACTATTTGAAATTTCGGATTGGGATTTTAATTATCTAAAAGTATATACATTCAAAAATATGTTTAGTTTTCTTTATTTAGAAATATCAAAAATATACAAGGATGTTGTATGATACTTGGAGCGTCGTAAAAAAATCTGGGTATACGGTACCCACTGGCGTTTCTTCAAAAATCATTTGAAAAAAAAACCAAAAATATTATTAAATTAGATACTATAATCTAGTATTTGTCATAGCCGATTTTGAAAATATCGATTTATGCCAAAATGGCGAACGTTTGAACATAAATAGTGATTTTTGGGCCAAAAATTAGTTATTATTTTGCCTATAAAAAAACTAAGTAACGGAAAGAAATCCTATGACAAGTACTAGATAATGGTGTATAGAATAACCACAAAAAAACCTCAAGGCAATCGATTAATCGGTTTTCGATAAATTTTGGGTACCGATTTGAAAAACGTGATTTTGAGAAAAACGCGTTTGAAAATTTGGGAATGAATAAATCATGAAATTTGTCAACTTACATGGAATCATCGAAACCAGGCCCATAGTGTAGGCCTACGGTCGACGGAATGTTCATAGCTTCTGAATCCTCGACCTCGACCATCTAGGTGTATATCTCCCCTTAAGGGGCTATACCACTGTGGACGCTGAAAATTTGGGTGATTTTCGGGAATTTTTTGGAAGAAAAGTGCTCAATTAAATGTTTCGGAAAATTAAGAATATATTTGGCCTATATTTGACCTATATTACATAATTTTTTCATAGAAAAATATTGAGATCCAAGCGACTTGTGCGCTGCCTACGGAGGCGCCAAAAAAAGTTCTTCCACTGCTGACATGATTCCGGCCGATTAAGTAGCTGAAACCGAAAAAGGAAAAAATGTCGTTAAACTGGAAGGTATTTCCTGTACAATGACGTAGGATTTTCGAAAAATACCAAACTCTAACAAAATGGCGTAGTTATGAAAAAAGTCTGTTTTCTTGCCTATAAAATGGTCGTTTTTTTCCATGCCAAATCGTCAATTTTCATCCCATAAAAAATATCCTACGTCATTGTAGAGTAAATATATTCAAGAGTACTCAGTTCAAATTTCGAGTCACTCGGATAATTGCTCTTTGAGTTACAATGTCAGCAAATTTGAAAAATCTCGTTTCGAGAAAAACGCGTTTAAAGATATAACCATCGATTGTTTCATGATAAAATGATATTGATATACATGATAATGATATTTTTGAAAGTATAAACTGTCGAAAAAGGCAAAAAAAGATCGGTTTTTTTTAAGTGTCACACTGGCATAGCCCCTTAAGCGCTTGATCCAAGACGGAAGTCGCGATCTTCACTTTTTTTCGAGACAACCGAGCGAAAATTAACCGTGATTGTTTGGCTTTGTTCAGGTTGCAGCCGCGTATGTTATTTATTTTTACGAATTCGAGCTTACGAATAATATCCTTCGATTCCACTGACACATACGATAGTGCAATGGAACAATTACGATAGCGGATTCGTTGTAGACAAAAATGTGTAGAAGCGATTTTTCGAAAATAGCACTAATCCGACATGCATAGAGGGCGACTGTCTCGACAAAATATTTTGCACCGTTTGAATTTTAATTCTCAATTAGATTGTATTTTATTGATACTGCGTGACGCACATACGAGCTGCGTTGCCTTCGAGGGGTTAGGCTACTGTGTCGACCCGAAAAAGAGAGTTATTTAAAGAAATTAGTTTTGAAGGAATAGGTAAGACGGGGCCGGGTTGAAGTTCCGAACTTTGAATGATCAGAACGCCCAAAACGCCAAAACAATAGTACCCCGAAAGATCACGGTTTAAAATTCCTAATTTTAATGTTCCGTAATTACAAGGTTCGTCAAGATTATGCCAGCGAAAGTCTACACAGTTGACTGCAAATGATATAGAACGTATAACATTGTCTGGACAAATTTCAACATTGATGTACAATCACTCCTTAATAAAAAAGAATTCTTTAAATAGTTCGTCGATTTATTGAAAATTTTGAAACTTTTAAAACTTCTATAGCCGAATTATTTAAACGGTGTTCAGATTTTCGGAGTTTTGGTCTTTCGTGTAAAATTCTTTCCGGTTTTTTATTTTTAGGGGTAGTATATTCTCGGAGTTTTGAGCGTTCTGATCATTCAACGTTCGGAATTTCAACCCGGCCCCGTTCAGATTTTCGGAGTTCTGGTCTTTCGGGTAAAATTCTTGCGGACTTTTCGAATGGAAAAATCCGTTTGGACATGAATTTGGATGTACATTGACAAAGTTGTGTACCAAATTTCATGAAAAAATATGAATTTTCAAAGAAGTTATAAACAATCTCGTGAAGGACCTTTGAACGTGAGGGGCTCAACGGTATACTTGATTTTGGCCACCTGGTTGATCCGCAACAGAAGAAAAATGAAGTTTTTGGTTTTGAAGGCTAAAACTTGACCGAGCTTCTTTGTTATCGTCTTTCAACCACCAAACAAAAATGTTTAAATTCGTTTTCCATGTTTTTTCGAGACAAAATGACGTCATTAAGGTTAATAACTAATGAAAAAAATGTTAGGAAGAAAAACGTCGGTCAAGACTAAACTACTATTACACTGAGCAAGTGTACCAAATTTCAAGTCAATCTGTTGGTTAGATGTCGAGAAATCGTGTACACCGTTTTGAAAAACATAGAAAAACATAGAACATCATAAGTTCAATCTGCGACTCCTGCACTATATGTTGGACCTTCTTTTTCAACTTGAGTTGCCTGAAGCGACGAACGAGAGTATTGAATTGTTATCGTCTTTTAATCTGAAAAAAAAAAAATGTTTGTTTTTTTAGGCAAAATGACATTCTTGTTAAGGGAGACTTTGTCCTTGGAGTGCCATATTTCAGGTGTTTACATTTTATTTTTTTCAAAGGAAACGAGTAAAGCTTTTTGAGTGCGGTTTTTTTCTTGCTTTTATTCATGATATACAGAACGTAAAAAAAATTTTTTTTGAAAAGAAAACCAAAATGGCGGCCGTTGCAGCTCCGCGATAACAGGTCCTCAAATCGCGGGAGGTAAACGGCTGACATCACTGCCCCCTCTTTGTTGATCTGAAACACAAATTCAAAGCATATTATCAATCTGTGACCCTTTGGTCATGGAATGACGGATGGGTTTTTCGTTTAGTACAAATTTCGGAAAATGGCGGCAATTAAAAAAAAATCGAATTTTCGCGTCTTTTTTCGCATAAAAAAATTAATAATAAATGCAAAAATGTATCTATCAGAAAAACGATCCGTCATTCCGTGAAGACATATTTTCCGAGTATGCTCTCCAAATTTCAGGTCCATATGTTAATTACAGCGGTCAGGAGAATGTCAGCCATTTTTAAAAACGTGTTTTCGAGAAAAACGCGTTTAAAGTTTTGTCATGTGTTTACACAAATGTGTTTATAATTACCGCTAATCGGCAATGCCTGGTCCATAGAGGCTCCCTCCTCTTCTTCTAGCTGCTCATGTTGAGCCGCTAACATCTTCCGCTGCATTTCAAGGACAAAGTCTCCCTTAATAACTTATGAAAAAAAATTATCCAAAAGAAAAACGTGGGTCAAGACTAAACTTCTATTACACTGAATACGTGTACCAAATTTCGAGTCAATCTGTTCGTTAGATGTCGAGAAATCGTGTACACCGTTTTGAAAAACATAGATTCGAGAAAAACGCGTTTAAAGTTTCACTAGCAGTTCCATCGTCGTAATCATAAGTTTACGTTCAATCTGCGATTCCTGCACTATATGTTGGACCTTCCTTTTCAATTTGAGTTGCCTGAAGCGACGAACGAGAGTATTGAAATGTTATCATGTTTTAATCTGAAAAAAATGTTTGTTTTTTTCGGCAAAATGACATTCTTGTTAATAACTCATGAAAAAAAATTGCCGAAGAGGAACACGTGGGTCAAGACTAAACTACTATTACACTGAATGAGTGTACCAAATTTCAAGTCAATCTGTTCGTTAGATTTCGAGAAATCGTGTACACCGTTTTGAAAAACATAGTTTCGGGAAAAAAACGCGTTTAAAGTTTTACTAGCAGTTCCGTCGTGGTAATCATAAGTTTACGTTCAATCTGCGATTTCTGGACCATATTTTGGACCTTCCTTTTTGAGTTGCTCTAAGCGACGAACGAGAGTTTTGAAATGTTATCGTGTTTTAATCATTAACAAAAATGTTTTTTTTTTCCTTCGTTTTTTGAGGCCACATGACGTTCTTCTCAATAACTTATGTAAAAAAAACGTTAAAAAAGAAAACGTCGGTCAAGACTAAACCACTATTACACTGAATAAGTATACAAAATTTCAAGTCAATCCGTTCATTAGATGTCAAGAAATCGTGTACACCGTTTTGTAAAACATAGATTCGAGAAAAACGCTTTCAAAGTTTTACTAGCAGTTCCATCGTTGTAATCACAAGTTTACGTTCAATCTGCTATTCCTGAACCATATTTTGGACCTTCCTCTTCAATTCTCGTTGCCTCAAGGAACGAACGAATATTTTGAAATTTTCGCAGTAGCCTAACGCCTTAAATCCCACGTAGTTGCGTTAAAATTTGTTTCTAACACACGCACACACGCGAAGAATATTGCGAACTTGTTATATCCGTGCAACGTTGGCTACCTGCATGTCTAGCTGCATTGAGGTCAGTCCTCAAAATTTTGGCTAAACAATTGCTGATTTTGGAGACAAGGCAGTCCTTGAAATCATCTTTATGTAAATATGCTTACATTTATCTAAAGGCGATTTTGAAGACTTTATTAATGGATTTTAATGATGTTGAGTGTGGGCACAATAGGCTGCTATGAGGACGGTCCTCAGAGTAGAATGTCTAAAATATCGTCCCCATATACGATGGCGTTGACGTTTGCATCGTTGGAATGCAACGAAAGATCTATATTTTTTTCATTTCTTGTAGAATGAGATCGTGCTTGTCTAATGAGGATGAGAAAAACCTCAATCGGCGAAATAAGTGTGAGCAATAGAAGAAAAAGTAACTTTTCTTGAACTTAAACGGTGCAAACTTCAACGTCATCATATACATGTATGGTGTGCGTGTGTGTACTTGATAATCATAGCCAAGTAAGAATGTGTACATACGAATATACCGCCGCGCTGGAACGTAAGAAAATAAATCACGTTGAAATGCGCATCGTTGCATCGCAATGAATTATTTCGATTCCACTATCCCAAGTATTTTTCTGCAAATACAGAATACGAAAATTCCTCAGATGGTTTTTTTTGGTTCGCAATCCTTACTAATGATGTACAACTTGAATTTGAGGGGTGTTCTCACTTAAGACGCTAGAAAAAGGCTATTTTCATGAATTTTTTTTATTGATTTATATTATAGATATTGATATAAAAGTTGTTACACTTAATAAATACACTTTCGAAATACATTTTTTTTAATTATCTATTTAAGGGGCTATATCAGTGTGAACGCTGAAAATTTGGATGATATTCGGGAATTTTTTGGAAGAAAAGTACTCAATTAAATGTTTCGGAAAATTAATAATATATTTTGCTATATTTTACCTATATTACATAATTTTTTCATAGAAAAATATTGAGATCCAAGCGACTTATGCGCTGCCTTCGGAGGCGCCAAAAAAAAAGTTCCTCCACTGCTGACATGATTTCGGCCGATTGAGTAGCTGAAACCGAAAAAGGAAAAAATGTCGTTAAACTGGAAGGTATTTTCTGTACAATGATTAAGGATTTTCGAAAAATATCAAAATCTAACACAATGGCGTAGTTATGAAAAAAAGTCTGTTTTCTTGCCTATAAAATGATCGTTTTTTTTCAATGCCAAATCGTCAATTTTCATCCAATCAAAAATATCCTACGTCACTTTAGAGTAAATATATTCAAGAGTACTCAGTTCAAATTTTAAGTCAATCGGATAATTGCTCCTTGAGTTACACTGTCAGCAAATTTGAAAACGCTCATTTCATATTCATGAAAGTATAAATCTTAAAAGTATAAACTGTCGAAAAAGGCAAAAAATCGATTTTTTGTAAGTGTCACACTGGTATAGCCCCTTAAGTCACTATTTATAGACGAAATTGGTAGTTAAAAAAATGTCCTAAAACAATTGTAGGTCTGCGCTGTTGATGAAATCTCGCAGATGGATCATCCGAAACAAACAAATCAAACGTCTTTAGATTCAGTATTTTATTGGCTCTAGCGCATATACGATTTTTGATATATGCAAAAATAACAAAATGGCGGACATTTTTCGAAAAAACTCAAAAAACGTGCTTTTTCACCGTTTTTGTCAAAAAAAGTAAATATCAAAGTTTTATGAACAAGCCGACGAAAAACGTTGTTTTGAGAAAAACGCGTTTAAAATTTCTCTGGATTACATAAAAACATTTAAAAAATTTCAAATGTATTTCGAAAGTGTATTTATTGAGTGTAACAACTTTTATATCAATATCTGTAATATAAAGCTAACAAAAAATTCTTGAAAAAAGCCTTTTTTAGCGTCTAAAGTGAGAAGACCCCTTAAAAAAACATATTTTGAATAGTAACCAAGACAAATCGTTGGCGAAGTGAGAAAATAATGTACACTGCATTCCAACGATGCAAACTTCGATATCATAACAATAATGAGTATCTATATAAAGCATCGTCGATTGTCAATAAACGTATCTGTACTGGAGCGCGCGCAATTTCCCTTTCGATCTGCGATAAAAAGACAATTGACGATCTATTTTCCAAGTTCTTCTGCCAGCGAAGATTTACGACAGGTCGAAAAAAAAAGAACAAATGAACGCAAACAGAAAATGTGACGGCTATTCGCGACTTTACCTCGAAGCTTCTAATAGTATAAAATTGTAACGCTGATTTTAACATATTGGTGTACGTAACTACAGCGATGAAATAAATATATATATATATATATATCTATCTATTTGGGATAAAAACAAAAGAATTGCATTTCTTTGCTCAATGTAGACGAAAAAAATGACAAGGGACTCCACTTTTGGGGTTGATTTGATTTTATGTTTAATTTTTGAACACTTTCGGAAGTTCGATGGCGACCGACGCGAGGCTCGACGACAGCGACCCGAGGATGAATGAGGAAAACATTCCAAAAATCGTCGGTTCTCGTCGAGCGAATCACTCCGACATACCTCGCATCTGTGAAATGATGGGAGCCAACACTTCTGAGCTTTTCGGCGATGTCGAAGTCCGTCAAGTTTTGTGAGTCTTGTTGGGGGAAAAGTGGAAAAGAGCGAGACAAAGGGCTTAATGATTTTTCGAAAATCAATCAATGACGGAATTTTCGTATAAATCACACTCGGCATTACGTTCGTGATGATTTTTCGAAAATCGCGAAGTAATCGCGTTCTCCGATAAATCAAAACTGTCAGTGGGGAAACTTCGTGATATCCTTCTCAGTGAAAGAGCTTGCCTGTCGCTGGTGGAAATAAACGAAGAACAGGAAATCGTTTCCAGCGTCAGTCTCTGCAATTTTCCGAACGTTCCGTCGGTACCAGCGAGCGACTGGCTAGCCTGGATAACGAGACTTTATGGGTGAGCTCCTCAATCGCACATGGGACATCCCATACATAAAGGTGGCTTTTCATTTTTCCTTTGGAGAAATTCGTTCGATTTAAGGCGTTACCCCCACTTGTAGCGCAAAAAAAGGCCTTTTTCATGAATTTTTTTGAAGAAAACTACAAAACTTTTTTAATCGATCAATATACCATCTCAAAGAACACATCTTGAAGAACTTTCAGTAATTTTTTTATTGAAAAATATTAGATTGTTAAGGGGGGATTGTCTTTTTTTTCGCAAAATTTACCGCTTTTTGGGAATTTTTTTGTGAAGAAAGTATACAACGGAAAACTTGTGAAACTTGGCATATAGTTTTATTGATCTGTTTACTACATACAAAAAAATGTTTAAACAATTTCATCAAAAAATCCGCCTCCCACCCCCCTCGACGCGCGATGGTCCTTTTTTTATGGTGTGCACGATTACAGCCTTCACGTTCATCCTGCAACAAAAACCCAAAAAGCATTTTACTTTAGACACATATAGCTATCGTTCGATGAAGGGAAAAAAAAATTGACGATTTGGTGACGTTTTGAACTTGAAGTATCTATTTTTCGAAAAAAATTGATCGATTTTTTGTTACAAATAAAAAACTATTAAACGTATTGCTTTTTTGCTTCATCAAACGATAAAAGGATGTCAGCTGAGCATTCTGTCCAAATTTGAAGGCAATCGGTTGAATAGTTTTTGAGAAATCGTGCACACCATCAAAAAAGGACCATCGCGCGTCGAGGGGGGTGGGAGGCGGATTTTTTGATGAAATTGTTTAAACATTTTTTTGTATGTAGTAAACAGATCAATAAAACTATATGCCAAGTTTCACAAGTTTTCCGTTGTATACTTTCTTCACAAAAAAATTCCCAAAAAGCGGTAAATTTTGCGAAAAAAAAAGACAAAAAAGACCCCCCTTAAGTGGCAAATGGCCGTCAATGAAATAATGTTTTTATATACACGGTTTGCGGTGGCCAACATTGCGGCGAAGTGGATCATCTAAAGAAAAAAATGCGGATGGATTTAGTCAAATATAAGTATAAACTAGTCTTTAATCGAAGGATTTTAAAAAATATTCATTTTTCACAAAATGGCCGACAGTCAAAGTTAATGATTCGATTTTAACGAAAAAAAAACGGCCGTTTTTGGCTATAAAACGGCCATTTTTACGAAAAAAAAATCGAACGATTAAAGACTACATTTTTATGTATTAAATAAGCCTGCAAAATTTCAAGAAGATCGGTTCATTAGTGTTCGAGTAATCTTGGTCACCGACTTCAGAAATGCCATTTTGAGAAAAACGCGTTTAAAGTTTCTCTTTCAACGCTCTTTCAACGCGGATTCTTCTCTTTCAACGCTCATATCTCAGTCAATTTTGTTCGGATCGACTTGAAATTTTCAGGACATATTCTCAGATACTTATACTTCAAAAAAATGCAATTAAAAAAATGGATTTTTTCAAAATCGCAAGTGGGGGTAACCCCTTAACCCTACGATGACACACTGGGTCATTTCGACACGGATGAATTTTTAGTAAGATGCTCACTTTTCAAAAATTGAAAATTTTCAATAATCTCTTAACGGATCTAATTTGACATTTTCCGCATTTTAGTTATGCAGACATATTAGGGGGTTAGGCCACAGTAACGGGTATAAAATCATGTGCGAATTTAACCATTTTTTTTCGTATGAAAAAGTGATTTACTCATAAAATCAATTGCACATCCATTTAGTATGAATATCAAGCTGTTAGAATTTGTTGTTGTTTTTTATGTACAAAATGGCCGACTACTAATATTTTCTTTTGTTGTCTTTTTTTTAGCCGCTCCGCGGCGTGACATTTACCATCCGGAATTTTTGACCTGGAACAAAAAACAAAAATTCTCGTCAATTTACATTAGAATACCTAGAGAAGTACGTACGGAATTTGAAAAATATTGTTTTATTCAAAAGTTGTAGGTATTTGAACTTAAGAAATGAATTTTCAGTGGAACATTTCGTTATAACTGCTCATAAACTGGTCATAAAATGGAAAGTTTTCGATTAATCAGAAATTGCGTACGTACTTCTCTGCGAAATGCAATTAGGAACATAACTTTTGAATTTAAAGTAAATCTAGTGAAAATTGATGAAATTATTTGTCACGCCAATTGGAAAAAGATGTTTCGAGAAGCTTCGCGTAGTCGGCCATTTTGTATATCGAAAAAAATTCTAACAGCTTGATATTTATACTAAATAGATGTGTAATTAATTTTATGAGCAAATCAGCTTTTCATACGAAAAAAATGGTTAAATTCGCACATGACTTTGTATCCGTTATTGTGGCCTAAGGCCTTGAGGAATGTTCAAAGTGGATCCCTTATCTTTTTCAATAAAAACTAACCGAAGGGTCGTTCATAGCAGGCGAATAAAGCACTTTCCGGGTCAAATTCTGCCGTCATATGGAAGAAGGCGGCACCTACAAAAAAAAATCAAAAATGCGTTTTTGGTTCCATTGGAATCAGGACAAAATTTCCCATCGTTCTGTATAGTTAAACGTATTTTCGATTTTTTTCTCGTAGTTGCCGCCGTCTTTTGTATGACGGCGAAATTGAAGTAGTATGTCAAAATCGTGGCCAAATAAAAGGGGGTCAAAGAAAGGTTAAGGAGTCTTCTCACTTTAGACGCTAAAAAGACTGTTTTCATGAATTTTGTTGAACACGTTTTTTTTCTTTTTTCGAAAAATGTCCGCCATTTTGTTATTTTTGCATATATCAAAAATCGTATAATATGGGCTATAGCCATTAAGGCGGTCCTCCAGTTTCTCGGGTCGAAAAAATCGATTTTTCTTCTTCATAAATCACATCTACAACATGTGTAGAAAATGTGTGCCAAAGGATTTTTCGATATTCGAAGTGGTTCACAAGTTACGGCCCTGGAACGGAGCAGGTATGCGGAGCGCGCGCCGGGCTGCTCCGAAAGCCGAGCGACACATGCGCGAACTTTCAAACGCGTTTTTCTCGAAACACCATTTTTCGAAACGGTGACCACGATATTTCAGAAACTACTGCACCGATCTTGTTCAAATTTATACAGCATCTTTAATATGTTATAAGCCAGCGATTGAACTAGGATTATCATGATTGCTTCGATAGTTTTTTTTGTACGAGCGAAAAACTTACGGAAAAATGAGTAAAAAATAGAATGTAATTTTCAAAAGTGTATAAAAAAGTCAATTTTTGTAATTTAGAATTCACTCTAGTTCAATCGCTAGTCTTGAATATGAAGATTAAAATGCCGTTTGGTTTTTTGATTTCAGATAAGCAGAACAGCCGCAATCTTGGTCACCGTCAAGCACGTCTTTTACTTGATGTCTTCCTGTCGGCCACTATAACTTTTATTCTATTATATATTTTGACTTCAAAAAATTTGTAAAGCTTATTTAAACGTTAATAAAGATTATGCAAAAACAATGAGATTGATTATTTCGATGCTTTGCCCGTAAAAAATTATTGAAAAAGCCGTAAAAAAACAGCCGAGAAACTAGAGGACCGCCTTAACATACTGAATCTAAAACCGTTTGATTTTTTTTGTTTCGGCTAATCCACATCCGAGATTTCATCAACAGCGCAGACCTACAATTTTGTTAGGGCATTTTTTTAACTACCATTTTCGTCCATAAGTATATTGACTTAAATAATTATTTTTTTAAAATGTATTTCGAAAGTGTATTTATTGAGTGCAACAACTTTTATATCAATATCTATAATATAAACCTATAAAAAAATTCATGAAAATAGCCTTCTTTAGCGGCTGAAGTGAGAAGACCCCTTAAGGTGCCTAAATGAGACAGTATTGCCGTCTAGAGCGCTGTTTTGGAGGTGATTTTTAGGATGGAATAACCCTTAAACTCTTCCAGTTTTCTTTCTGAATTCTTTAAAGACATGTTTATCGAACATTTGATAATATGTACAAACTTAAAAAAGAAAGATTATCCCGTACTTTTGCACGTTTGTTTATAACGGTGCGCGGAAAACGCCCCCAATTTGCAACTAGTGCTGTAGACGTTGCATGAATGTGAAAAAAAAACAAACATATTCACAACCTGTATGAGCTTTGTCAAGTTTGGTACCTGATTCAGAAAAAAAATTACAACATAGCGGCATGTTAAACTTTGATTATCAATTTTTCCTATTTTTCTGAGCACTCCACGAGTTATATTAGAATTTTAAAAAAAATGTCTACTCAATTTTGCTACGACCGTTGAAAAACAGTCTACTGAAGGTATATGTCAGATTCAGATCTGACATATACCTTCAGTAGACTGTTTTTCAACGGTCGTAGCAGAATTGAGTAGACATTTTTTTTTAAATTCTAATATAACTCGTGGAGTGCTCAGAAAAATAGGAAGAATTGATAATCAAAGTTTAACATGCCGCTATGATGTAATTTTTTTTTCTGAATCAGGTACCAAACTTGACAAAGCTCATACAGGTTGTGTATGCTCATACAGCTCATACAGCTCATACAAAGCTCATACAGCTCAATCCGCCAATTGGTTATTGATATATAGTGGTTGTCGATTTGAAAAGCATACACTGACAAAAAAGAAATTCATCTAGGATCTATCTAAATCAAATATATTTTTTTCCTTGTCTCACGGCCTGCTACGATCTTATTTGTTTCAATTTTTTTGTTTGTTTGTTCCAGCTATTCTTGTTAAATATTAAATATATTCAAATTAAATAAATAAAGATTCGATTCGAGTGAATGTTGATTTCCACACAATATGCACTGCAAATCCAAGTGGACTTGGTATGTGCATAGAATATTTTATAAATCCACAATAAAATGAAATACTTCATGTAGAGTTCTGCCACAATGATTTTGTATCATAACTCGTTATTTCCTGACCTTCTGAGATGATTTTATTGGCGAAATATTTCTCCTACTAAGAGTGTGTAGCATCTTATTGTTAGTCGTAGATATGGCATAAGACACCAAACGAATTCCTATAATGATTTGTCGTATCAGATAAACTATATCAATCAATTCATGCCATTGTGATAATTAGAGTTTTCAAACATAACCTATATATATATATATATATATATATATATATATATATATATATATATATATATATATATATATATATATAGGTTATGTTTGAAAACTATATATACTATACTAATATATATATATATATATATACACATAATTCCTCTCTCTACGCCATACAAACGTTGGTCAGTAGCTTGATTCAAATAAGTAAGTATATGTTGTAATACCGACACCATTATTTCAATTCAATAGAAAGAGGTTTAACTCGGCAAAAATTCCATTTAATCTAAATTTTTTTAAATTGTATATATATACGTTTAGTGGATTCAACTAAATGGTTTTTTGAGCGGATGAAGCCGAATCACAGATCTATTGAGGATAAATAAAATATTCGTTTATTAGACGATATTGACGATATTAGACGATTTGAATAAATAAATATGTTTAAAATAAATAATTCCGATAATGGAATGGGAAAAATTGATTTAACGAAAAATCTAGTCAATATAAATTTTTTTAATTCAAATGGACACATCTAGTTGATATGAATAGAATTTGTTCGCCAGTGTAGTTTCGAGAAAGATGTCTTCAAAGTTGTTGTGTCTCGACCGCGCTTCCCGAACGTACTCTTTATTATTTGTGTTACTCGGCTAACATTATGAGTATTATTAAACAGTTTTCACATTCAGGAAGGTCTCTACACTAATGAAAGAAGAATTTCAACATGATTTTATCAAATTTCTACACAACAATACTACCTTAAGGCGCGATATTATACATTCAGACAGGAAAAAATAAGCAATATTGAGGGATTTTTTAAACTACGAAAATAACTGGGAACTACTACTGGGAAAATAGCCTACATATATAGTTCTATCGTTTAAAGAAACAAAAAAAAAAGAAATCGATTTTTTTATCGTTGTAAATGCATATCCCGCCTTAAGGACCATTGTACAATAAAGTCCTTTAAATAGAATCTCGATCAAATTTTCCTTCAGCCTGCAAAGTTCTCAAAGCTGCCATAATTTTTCGGGCCTTTGCGTGAATCCATTACTCGAAACGATTTGAATGAAATTCCACATTGGAACTCACAGAACTGTTCGTTCGTACAGAGTGCCTGAAGTGGCCGAGAGTAGCACATTGTTCGTTCACCTGCTCGTCTGGGATTCTCGTTATGACGAGGATTTCCTTAAAGTTATACTCAACGACGTATTCGCCACGATGTTTTACTGTGCCCACCTGATAATGATCGTTCCACCGGGACGGCGATCGGAAACTGCGGCAATCTTCGACAGACACATGACGAGATTCTTTCCGATAGACGAGACGAACGAAGACATGCTACAGACATTGTACGTCCGTCTGAGACACCAGGAAGATCCGAAACTCAAGATAAGACGTCTCGTGTACGATTTTGCAAAATTGGCAAATTGGCATATTGGCTCCGTGCGCAACACCAGGCCCGCCTAACGTTCGTATTTTTGTCGGCTCTGTCGGAGGCTCTGTGATCGTGGTTATAATATTGCGATTAGTTATGAAAATTAAAATCGCGCCTCAATTGCACTTAATTTATTTGCATCGAATCAATAAGTCCAAAAAACGGCAAGAAGCGTTTCCTTTCAGTGAAGTGAAAAAAGTAAGGAACATTTCCTTGAAATGTTTATTTTTGTTTACATGTAATTTTGTTAAAAGACGAGAAAAATGAAGCCATATAATTGCTTTCATTTAAATTCAACAAACACATATTGCACGACTTTATAATATAATAAATAACATTTTGTTTACAGACCGAAATGAGCATATATTTAAGGTGTTACCCCCACTTGTAGCGCAAAAAAAGGCCTTTTTCATGAATTTTTTTAAAGAAAACTACAAAACTTTTTTAATCGATCAATATACCATCTTAAAGAACACATCTTGAAGAACTTTCAGTTATTTTTTTTATTGAAAAATATTACATTGTTTAGTGGCAAATGGCCGTCAATGAAATAATGTTTTTATATACACGGTTTGCGGTGACCAACATTGCGGCGAAGTGGATCATCTGAAAAAAAAATGCGGATGGATTTAGTCAAATATAAGTATAAACTAGTCTTTAATCGAAGGATTTTAAAAAATATTCATTTTTCACTAAATGGCGGACAGTCAAAGTTAATGGTTCGATTTTAACGAAAAAAACGGCCGTTTTTTTGGCTATAAAACGGCCATTTTTTTTCGAAAAAAGAAATCGAACGATAAAAGACTACATTTTTATGTATTAAATAAGCCTGCAAAATTTCAAGAAGATCGGTTCATTAGTGTTCGAGTAATCTTGGTCACCGACTTCAGAAATCCCATTTTGAGAAAAACGCGTTTAGTTTCTCTTTCAACGCTCTTTCAACGCTCATATCTCAGTCAATTTTGTTCGGATCGACTTGAAATTTTCAGGACATATTCTCAGATACTTATACTTCGAAAAAATGCAATAAAAAAAATCGATTTTTTCAAAATCGCAAGTGGGGGTAACCCCTCAAGGTATCACTGGATAGATATTAAAAAATTGCCAAAATTCTTGAAAATTTTACAAATAATAGTTCTTGATAGAATAATAATACATGAATTATTTTAGATTTTTTCAGTAAATAATTCCGTTGTTATAAACATATGAATTTAACACCTTCGCTTATGGGAAAATAGCTTCTGCAGACGTTAATGGTTGCAAAACGAATGGAACTAAATCGCCGCATTCTGAAAATATTATATCATCAAGATTTAAGATAGAGCGATTGATTATGCTAAGTGTCAAATACATCGACTGAGTAATTGTCGAGAAATTAATTAAAGTAATGAGGAGTATCGCCATTTTATGAATTTCGCTGTGTAGACGTGGCAACGTTCCAGAGTATTATGATTATTCTGTCGGTATAGTAGAAACGCTTTGCTATACCGTGGTGTAAATTCACGCTAATGACTAGTTTTGTCACCTCACTTTTGGATATTCGACTTGCGGATATTCGACTTATGAATATTCGTACTTATGGATATTCGAGTTATGGATACTCACTCATGGATATTCGACGACAGTGAAAACTCCAGCTATCCATTTGTTGCGTTGTTCTAACTTCCAATTCGCCGTACAGAATCGATAAAATTTGCATTTCCTGTTCTTACCGGCATTTTTGTAATTTATTACACAGCAACTGACGTGACCCACTTTTAACAAAACAATATTTGAAATTTGATTGCAAAAATGCCGTTGCACGCAGACACAAATTTGACAGATAAATAGCCGAGTTTGTCGAATTTATATTCACTATGGGCGCTGCGTTCGATTTAATTACCCCCACCCTATACTCTGCACGGAGCCAATTAGCGATGATAAATATTTTGACAACAATGCTGTCGCGAATACTACTTCGTTGCAAATGCGTCCATTCGCGTATTATCCAATATTTAGGTCCGAACGATAACACAGGCCAGCAGTTGTTTTGGGGCCGGGGTATTGGGAGCTGGTTTCATATGAATTTGATGCGCTGAATTCAAATATGGCATTAGTTTTCGCCTAGTAGCTTACATTTCTGAAATATAACACTTTAGTGCAATATACGTTACACTATTTTAAGTTAAATCCATGGATCAAGTAAAAAAAACTAAACACAGATTTTTTATTATTATATTTAGGTTAACTTTGTAACAATTCTTTTCTAAACGCAAATATCGCGCGAGGTCAACTTCGATGTACCCTGCACGGCGAGAACTCACAAAGTAACCTCAAAAGGAAAGGTTGCGAGGACCATCGCTCCGATTTTGATGAAATTTGGCATGCTTGTAGAATGAGTAAAAATAGGCGACACGCATTTTTTTATATCTGCGGAATCCGATTTTTAGGGGTTGAAATGCAGCCTCGAAAATTAGGGTATTTTTCGTTTTTCGTCGATAACGTTTTAACGATATGAAAAAAATTCAAATTGCAATGATGTTTTTTTTTTTCGTGTACTATTTCTTATGTTATTTTTTTCGTGTAGATGAGAACGATAACGTTATCGACGGAAAACGAAAAACACCCCTATTTTGGAGGGTGTGTTTCACCCTCTAAAAATCGGTTTGCGCAGATATAAAAAAAATGGGTCGCCTATTTGTACCTATTCTACAAATATGCCAAATTTCATCGAAATCGGAGAGATCGACCTAGTAACATTTCTTTGTCAGCTCTAGTTGAAGGTCACTTGAGGGGTTACGTGGGTTTAGGTTTATAAAAATTCAATTTTTTTAAAATTATTTTATTATCTCATAGTACAATATGTCTATAATATTCTTCCAAAGTTTTAAGTCAATCAGAGTAAAAGTCTAGGAGAGACAGCCTTTGGGAATTCCCCCCGTTGGGAAAGACCAGCCGGGAGCGGCGCAGGTAATCGCATTTTTCTCGCAACACTATTTTTGAATTCGGTGGACACGATTTCTCAAAAACTAATGCGCCGATCTTATTGAAATTCTGCACACTTCAAAATAGCATTGACTAGTGATTGAACGAAGGTTTTTTTCGATTACAACTAATTTCACAAGGCTATACGTAGTGTAAATTGTATCAAAAATTGAACTATTTTGCATACAACTCTGCCAAAAATTCAAATTTCTATTTTTGCATGACATTTTTTTTTAGTCTTGTTGAAATGTTGCTCTTTTATGTGCTCAACATTTTAAATAGAATAATTTATATATCATAGTTTCTTTTAATAGCGAAAATATGCTTTTTTTTGGCTTTGAAATCCACGTAACCCTTTAAGTTATGGGATGCTTACTCCATCTGGTGGATTTTCCTGGAACTAACTAGACGGCATACTGACAATAGGGCAAATATACAGGAACTAATCCTTCCATATGTGATTTAGAACTGCACATATTCGTGTAGAATAGCACATTTGAAAAAACAATGATTTAAAAAAGTAGCAGATAGAGAAAAACTGATTTCACATTTAGATTCAGCGCCTCAAATATAGCTAAAATCAGTTCTAAAATCTAGGCACCAAAAAAATGTATTTCTCGTAGGTCTGTGTAATTTATGAAAAAGAAATTGCCCGGAATTTGCAAAATAATATTAAAAAAAACTATTAAAATAGGGAGGAAGATAACGACGACTTGATACCGATAATCGACGCCGAAACGAAGCTACCGAGGGAAATGTACGGTGACTATTACATAAGCGAAATGATGCGTCATGTCGAAGACGACAATCGTCAATTGATCGTTGGCGAGGACGATGGTCGGGCAACCGGAGTGATGTGTCTAAACAGGGACTTCGATACCGATCTGTTGATCGATAATTTCGAGCTCGTGCCTTACAACGATCTTCGTAAATCTCTCAAGATCGAGTCACCGATTTCCAAGTCAACTTCATCCTCGACACTCACCTCTTCATCGTCTTCGGAAGTTAACAAGACGGCCAGTGACTTTGTGGATGCCGGTAGGGTGAAGAATCGGGACAGGGTACGTTTCAGTCTGGCGATCGCCCAAACGCTCCGATTCGAGGAAGAAATCGAGGGTGAAATCGACCCCGAAGGATCCGCACAGCCGATCGTAGAATCGATCGATAAGTTCTCGGAGAGACGAGGCAGTGGGGTCGAAAGTTCAATGAATTTCGAGTCCGTTCTACGCACGAGCGTGTACGCAGAGGCCATTCACGATCTGCCGCGTATGGGACACCTTTTTTTTCCACACGTCGATACATATTAGGGGTGTGCGGGTACTCGATTCACTCGGGCTACTTTTTTCCACTACCCCCCATTATCAGGTACCCGAATTTGGTAATCGGGTACTCTCAAATTTTGGGTACTCGTAAACGTCGAGTACTCTTAAGGGGTTAGGCCACTCTAGAGGCTGAAAAAATAGGCTTCTTGGGGATTTTTTTTCAGAAAAACTACAATGTAAATCGAGATTACTAAAAAGGGTGTTTATCATACATATCATTTTTTAAGGTGGCGGGAAGCATAACTCAGACAATTTTCAACCGATTCACTTGAAATGTTGAATATGTCTTGAAAAATACATTGTCTATGGGAGTACGTAGGATTTTTTTTATATTGCATAGATCATTTGTTATTAAGGCGTTACCCCCACTTGTAGCGCAAAAAAGGCCTTTTTCATGAATTTTTTAAAAGAAAACTACAAAACTTTTTTAATCGATCAATATACCATCTTAAAGAACACACCTTGAAGAACTTTCAGTAATTTTTTTATTGAAAAATATTACATTGTTTAGTGGCAAATGGCCGTCAATGAAATAATGTTTTTATATACACGGTTTGCGGTGACCAACATTGCGGCGAAGTGGATCATCTGAAAAAAAAAAGTGCGGATGGATTTAGTCAAATATAAGTATAAACTAGTATTTAATGGAAGGATTTAAAAAAATATTCATTTTTCACAAAATGGCGGACAGTCAAAGTTAATGGTTCGATTTTAACGAAAAAAAACGGCCGTTTTTTGGCTATAAAACGGCCATTGTTTTTCGAAAAAAAAATCGAACGATTAAAGACTACATTTTTATGTATTAAATAAGCCTGCAAAATTTCAAGAAGATCGGTTCATTAGTGTTCGAGTAATCTTGGTCACCGACTTCAGAAATGCCATTTTGAGAAAAACGCGTTTAAAGTTTCAATTTCAGTTTACACGAAGAAAATATTTTTTTTTTGTAAACTTACATAGAGTCATCTATTCCGGGCCCGTTTTTATAAATTCCAGTCTATTATATGAACGTTGTGAATGCCAGGTATACGACCCTTTTCAACGAACAATGCATTGACGGTCGGAGGGAGGGTCGAGCGCGCCAGACGGCAGACTAGCCGGTCGTTTACACAACGGATTCTTCTCTTTCAACGCTCATATCTCAGTCAATTTTGTTCGGATCGACTTGACATTTTCAGGACATATTCTCAGATACTTATGCTTCAAACAATGCAATAAAAAAAATCGATTTTTTCAAAATCGCAAGTGGGAGTAACCTCTTAACGGGAGGGTAGGGGTTTCAGCGTGAAAAAAAATACTTTTTTGCGAATTTTTTTTCATCTATATGGATAGCGTAAATTTATTGAAACCTTTTGTACATTGTTAAGTGTCATTTCAAGAACATTCCGTGAAATTCGTACGCGAAAATATCCACAAACAAGCCGGTGACAAAGCTTTTCCAAGAACACCTTTGGAAAAACACGATTTGCGGTGTTCACTGTATCTCAGCTAGAAATTATCTGAAATCAAGTACCATTAAAATTTAGTCAAAGTATCATCAAATCCTCCCACCAACGGTCATTGATAATTTTTTTTCATTTCTAAATTTTTGGTGGTCATGTAAAGTGAAAAGTGCTATTTTTCACGAAAAATTCCGCCATTTTGGGGGTGGAAAACCCTCTTAATGTAAACAAAAATCTCAAACAAACCGTTGGGGGGAGATATTTAATATGTAGAAAGTGTGTACCAAGTTTGAAATTAATCGTTCATGTAGTTTTCAAATGGCAATGAACACGGACTTTGAAAAAGTGGTTTCGAGAAAAACGAGTTTGAAGTTTAGAGAAGTCGAAGCTACAGTGTTAGAGGAGCGGGACTAAATAGTCAATAACTTCGAGAGTTTTGCTCTGATTGACTTGAAATTTTGGGATTATATTCTTGAAATGTTTAACTATAAGAAAAGACAAAAAAATCGATTTTTCAAAAGTGCAAACCCCTACTCTCCCTTTAACAATTATCTGACAATTTTTTTGGCAAATTTTTCACTTTCCAAGAATTTGCCTAAAAAATCGTTAATAAGAAATGACCTATGCAATATAAAAAAAATCCTTTGTACTTCCATAGACAATGTATTTTTCAAGATCTATTCAACATTTCACGTAAATCGGTTGAAAATTGTCTGAATTATGTTTCCGGCCAACTTAAAAAATGCAGTTTTGAGATAAACGCTGCACAGCCGCCATTTTGAAATAAATCGCTTAAAAAAATTATTGTATACAGTCACTATATGTATGATAAACACCCTTTTTTGTAATCTCGATTTGTTTGGTAGTTTTTCTGAACCAATCCCCAAAAAGCCTATTTTTTCGGCCTCTAGAGTGGCCTAAGGCCTTAAACTTCGGGTATTCGTAAACGACTTGGAAATCTGTATCTATTATTTTTATTTATATTTATTTTTTATCTAGGTGTATCGATCAAATAATGGGAGAAAACGAAAACTCAAAGAAGGCGATAAAACGTATAAATGATAATACTGTAAAAATCTTTTTTCGTCTCACTTTTCTATTCTGTGTGTGTGTGTGTGTGTATACATACGTGCGTATGTGTGTGTCTGCTAGGAGGGAGTGAAAAAGGTCAATTATGGCGGATCGTATCGTAATAGCGCAGGAAAGTTGCGTTTTGGCAACACTAAAAAGTGTGCGAAAGGAAAAAAATTACAATAAATATCTTCTGTTCCGGCAAACGCCTTAAAGTTTTGAATTTTTTGACGTGGGTTTCAAATGGAGAAAAAACCCAAAAAGACCAAGATTCAACGCCCTGCGTTTATTCGAAGCGAAAAGAATGTAGCTTCCATTTGACGTTTTAAAATTGAAAATATCTTGATTAGTTTCAGAGATATAAGCGTTTGAAGAACAAGTTTTTTCCGGAACAACATTAAAAAATGACTAAAAATTAAATTAAGAAGAATGAATCGCCGAAATGACTAGTTAACACTAGACAGAATTAATGAAAATTCGACGAAGAATCCTGCTTTCATTCAGTTTTTCGACATTCAAATATCTCAATATTTCCTGAAATGCGAGTGTCTTAAGGCGTTACCCCCACTTGTAGCGCAAAAAAGGCCTTTTTCATGAATTTTTTAAAAGAAAACTACAGAACTTTTTTAATCGATCAATATACCATCTTAAAGAACACATCTTGAAGAACTTTCAGTAATTTTTTTATTGAAAAATATTACATTGTTTAGTGGCAAATGGCCGTCAATGAAATAATGTTTTTATATACACGTTTTGCGGTGACCAACATTGCGGCGAAGTGGATCATCTGAAAAAAAATGCGGATGGATTTAGTCAAATATAAGTATAAACTAGTCTTTAATCGAAGGATTTTAAAAAATATTCATTTTTCACAAAATGGCGGACAGTCAAAGTTAATGGTTCGATTTTAACGAAAAAAAAACGGCCGTTTTTTGGCTATAAAACGGCCATTTTTTTCGAAAAAAAAAAACGAACGATTAAAGACTACATTTTTATGTATTAAATAAGCCTGCAATATTTCAAGAAGATCGGTTCATTAGTGTTCGAGTAATTTTGGTCACAGACTTCAGAAATGATATTTTGAGAAAAACGCGTTTAAAGTTTCTCTTTCAACGCTCATATCTCAGTCAATTTTGTTCGGATCGACTTGAAATTTTCAGGACATATTCTCAGATACTTATACTTAAAAAAAATGCAATAAAAAAAATCGATTTTTTCAAAATCCCAAGTGGGGGTAACCCCTTAAAAGAAGTTTGCCGGAAAAAATTGTAAATATACACATAACAAAAACACTAAAATTATTAAATCAATTATTTGTATTTCTTATGAACTCCAACCTATCGGCGAAGGGTAGAGAACATAAAGCTGGAGTCTATTTCGTCCGTTTTGGTACGTTTTCGTGGCGCTATCTACTATGAAACGAAATTTGAAATTTTCTTCCGGCAACACGGCTTATCGAGTACCCGATGCGAGACGAGTACTCGAAAAACTCGGGTACGCGATAAAGTTCGAGTATACCCGTCCGATCACGGGTAGCCGAAAAATTCGGGTACTCTATCCAAATCATAGTCGAATTACCCGACTCGATCAATTCTGCTACCCGCACACCCCTGATAAACACGCGTTTGTTCGGTTGATCGATCGAATGAATTTCAGTCAGAAGTTTGGGCTCTTCGGCTTACAACGACGGCAGCCAGGACGATGTTTCTCTCGCTCGGTTCAGCGAAACAACGGAAATGCATGCTATCCCGACGTTGGACCGCGGTGAATCGAACGCCTTCATCTTGGAGCTCTTCAGTATGAAGAAAAACATCGGCGAACGGCACTGCCAGGATTATCTCGAAGCGGCGTTCGAGTGTTTTCCAGATCTTGACTATTGCGCCATGTTGCTGCCCTCGACGCAGCCATTTTTTGGTCTTCTCGAACATTTTGTCGTAATACTCCATTTACTTCGATGTGGTTGAAGTTCGCGTCGTTGGGCTGTTCAATGAAAATGGGCTCTTCTAAATCGTCCAGCTTTTTGACTGTTTCGAGACCCTGGAAATGACTCGAACGGTTAAAAAAAAATCTTATCAGAGGTTTACGATCCAGATGTCCGTAAAAACATTTTGGACAGTCATAAAAATGAAGGGATGGCAAGGAACTATCAACTATGGAAGTACCTGGAACTGACAAGAAACATCACTTTGGTGTCCGCCTCCAATTTTGTTGAAACTTTTTTATGTGGAAGAGTATCAAAAACTAAAAGACACGAATTTTTTTTCGGCGGAAAAACGGTTTTAAGGGGTGAAACGCACCCTCGAAAATAGGGGTGTTTTTCGTTTTTCGTCGATAACGTTAGGGTTCTCATCTCCAATGTATAGGACACAAAAAAATAAACATAGTTGCAATTTGAAATTTTTCAATATCTCGTACCGTTAAAACGTTATCAACGAAAAACGAAAAACATCCCCATTTTTGAGGGTGCGTTTCACCCCTTAAAACTGTTTTTTCGCCGATAAAAAAATACGTGCCTCTCAGTTTTTTATGGGCTTCCACATAAAAAAGTTTCAACAAAATCGAAGGCGGACACCAAAGTGATGTTCCTTGTGAGTAAAATTATAGCCACCTGTAGCGGCGCGAGTTTTCCTGCGCCCTCGTGCAAATGCGATATTACAAATGTTGGAAAAGAGCGGCTGTGAAAGTTGGAGGTTTTTTCGGTAACTCGAAACAGCGTATTGTCAAGTGCATACTTAAGGGGCTAGATCTACCTTGACGCCCGAATTTCCATTTTTTTTTCTGGGAAACGGTTGGTGAAAAAGAAACGCATTTTTTTGAACATTAAAGTGCATATATTGGGAGGCTTGAAAAAAATACAGAAAAACAACAAAAACATGGCTGCTGGCAGATGATACTGTTTTCAAAATCGGTAGACAAGATTTCTTGAGAAGCACTTGATGGATTGTGTTCAAATTTACAGGAGATACGATAGCAAACATTTAAAGGTCGTTGACGATGACACTTTTTCCAAATCGGTCTTAATTTTTTTAAAGTTATAGTGACGACTTTTTTTCCATAGATTTCGTACACTGAAGATTCGTCGCCACTTTGTAAAAAAAAAAGATTAAATGAATCGACGACCGTCAACGACTCTTATTTATTGTTAATTTAAATAACCCGTTCAATTTTTAGACTTCAGATGGACCGTTTAAGGGATCTGAACTTCAGACTTCAGACGGGTGAAAAATTAGGTATTTTTGGGAACGTTTTGTATCGCTCCTATAAAATATATTGATGCAAATCTTTTTGGGCTTGATAAAATAACTCTTGAAATGAAGGATTTTTTTTTCATTCATTTCACATCATTTATCCATTCCTGGTAGCAGTATCCGCATAGCACCTCGGAAAAAGTGATGTCAGCTTCGTTAAGGGGGTCCTCTAGTTTCTCAGGTCGAAAAAATCGATTTTTTTTCTTCATAAATCACATCTACAGCATGTGTAGAAAATGTGTGCCAAAGGATTTTTCGATATTCGAAGTGGTTCACAAGTTACGGCCCTGGAACGGAGCAGGTATACGGAGCAGGTATACTTTCAAACGCGTTTTTCTCGAAACACCATTTTTCGAAACGGTGACCACGATATTTCAGAAACTACTGCACCGATCTTGTTCAAATTTATACAGCATCTTTAATATGTTATAAGCCAGCGTTTGAACTAGGATTATCATGATTGCTTCGATATTTTTTTTTGTACGAGCGAAAAACTTACGAAAAAATGAGTGAAAAAATAGAATGTAATTTTCAAAAGTGTATAAAAAAGTCAATTTTTGTCATTTAGAATTCACTCTAGTTCAATCGCTAGGCTTAAATATAAAGATTAAAATGCCGTTTGGTTTTTTTATTTCAGATAAGCAGAACAGCCGCAATCTTGGTCACCGTCAAGCACCTCTTTTACTTGATGTCTTCCTGTCGGCCACTATAACTTTTATTCCATTATATATTTTGACTTCAAAAATGTGTAAAGCTTATTTAAATGTTAATAAAGATTATGCAAAAACAATGAGATTGATTATTTCGATGCTTTGCCCGTGAAAAATTATTGAAAAAGCCGTAAAAAAACAGCCGAGAAACTAGAGGACCGCCTTAATGTTATTTCGGAGTAGATTTATTTGAAACACAAAAACCAAGAAGATCTGAGTTCAATATGGTTGTGGCTACTGTCCGAACTAGAATGACTCATTTTTATGCAAAAATAACAAAATGGCGGCTGTGGAAAATTTAGATTTTTTTAACAATAAACAAGCGATTTTTTGGTCGAAAATCGAAAGATATCTGTCGGAAGCCGCCATTTTGTTAATTTAAAAAAAAAAGCTTCGATTAAGGACTAGATTTATTATTAAACTAGGGATTTAAAAAAAAAATTTATTTCAGATGATCCAGTAAAATTTCATGATGGTCACTGCAAAGCAGTACATGCCGAGAGGGGTCCGACAAAGATGGCGATATTTTTATAAATAATCAATATTTTTCTTTGAAAATTTGTACGTCAAGTTGAAATGTAACATGAAAAGTCTGTGTAACCACTTTCGTAAAACAAACTTAATCACTATAAAAAAAATTATTGAAAATGCTCGGTTTTTCACGCCTCTGACTGGATCTCACCCCTTAAAGTTCGCGTTCGAGTAAGAGCAATTCGGAGAGCGTGCTCAAATAAACTCGAAAAAAAAATACTTAGACTGCTCCGATCTTTACGAAATTTTCAACACGATATTTTTGAAGTGGTCTGCTTTCGGAATCCATTTTTTTTTAATCCGATTTTCTGAAGTTGATAAAGTCTAATGACCCCTTAAGCTGCGGTGTCCACCGGCGAACGTCGCGAAAAAAATTTCATAATCTGCCGGCGGCCATGTTTTTGTTGTTTTTCTGTATTTTTTGGTGATTTTTGTTAAAAGCTCCCAATTCATGTACCTTTGTGTTTAAAAAATGCGTTTCTTTTTCACCAACGGTTTCCCAGGAAAAAAAAATCGGAATTTGGCAGTTTTTTTCGGTCCTCTAGGTAGATGTAGTCCCTTGAAGTGAACGGGACGTGATCGTGAAAATTTGGAAATTCGATCGTTGCATTTTAAAGACACAAACTTCAATGGCACGTTACTATTCATTATTTGAATATTGATTAATTTTTCACGCCAATAACTGTAGGCGATTATCGTAAAGAATGTCTCAAAAATGATTGTTAAAAGGAACTGGAACATTTTCTCCGTTCATATTAATAATTGTTCCGAGGCAGAATTATTATGGCGTTGAAGTTTGCATCGTTGGAATGCAACGAAAGTTCTTTTCCATTTTTTTCATTTCTTCATTTTTATTATGATGTATAACTTTTTTATAGATTAAGGGAGACTTTGTCCTTGAAAGAGCAGCGGGAGATGTTAGCGGCTCAACATGAGCAGCTAGAAGAAGAGGAGGGATGCCTCTATGGACCAGACATTGCCGATTAGCGGTAATTATAAACACATTTGTGTAAACACATTACAAAACTTTAAACGCGTTTTTCTCGAAAACACGTTTTTAAAAATGGCTGACATTCTCCTGACCGCTGTAATTAACATATCGACCTGAAATTTGGAGAGCATACTCAGAAAATGTGTCTTCACGGAATGACGGATCGTTTTCTCGATAGTTACATTTTTGCATTTATTATTTATCTTTTTATGCGAATAAAAACGCGAAAATTCGATTTTTTTAAAATTGCTGCCATTTTCCGAAATTTGTACTAAACGAAAAACCCATCCGTCATTCCATGACCAAAGGGTCACAGATTGATAATATGCTTTGAATTTGTGTTTCAGATCAACAAAGAGGGGGTACTGA
Organism: Ophion ellenae; assembly: GCA_963210295.1. Lineage (NCBI taxonomy): Eukaryota > Metazoa > Arthropoda > Insecta > Hymenoptera > Ichneumonidae > Ophion > Ophion ellenae. The sequence continues at coordinate 18,090,493 of OY723394.1, forward strand.
TGTCAGCCGTTTACCTCCCGCGATTTAAGGACCTGTTTTCGCGGAGCTGCAACGGCCGCCATTTTGGTTTTTTTTTCAAAAAAAAAATTTTTCAACGTTCTGTATATCATGAATAAAAGCAAGAAAAAAACCGCACTCAAAAAGCTTTACTTGTTTCCTTTAAAAAAAATAAAATGTAAACCCCTGAAATATGTCACTCCAAGGACAAAGTCTCCCTTAAGATTGTCGATCCCTAATGAGAATGAGAAAAACCGTTCAGGTGATTTTCGTACCCTAAATCGGCGGAATAAAAGTGAGCAATAGAAGAAACATTAACTTTCGTCGCCTTCCAACGATGCAAACTTCAATATCGTAAATTACTTCGAGCCATGTTTTCAGTGCCACTGGTCTACTTATAAAAAAAATGTTTTTGTTTGTTTATTCGTTGACTATCGATTATACTTTATTTGCAGCAAGTACCGTTGCGCTTCGACCGAGATTTTCCCATGACTCTGTACGTTGCTCATCGCGCGACGCTCTTGGGCGCTTTTAAAGCCCGGCAAGCGATATCCTACGATCGGGACGCTATAGAGAATTTTCTCCAAGGAATATTCAAGAGAAAAACCGTACTGGATGACTTCGAAGATACGATAAAGCATCCCAGTGGCGACAAGAGTTGCTACGTTTTTTTGTGCGAGGATCAAATTGCTGGTCTCGCCGTTATCTGGTATTTGATCACTTTCGATTTTCCATTTCACTGATGACGAATATCGAGATGCAGACGCAGCATTGGATTTTTTTCGTAGCTCCGAGCCCGATCTTGATAAATTGTGCGCCACCTACGATGTGGAGACTTACGTGTCGATAAAAAATACATCGAGGGACGCTCACGCTCAGTTAATCCACTTTATCACCGCCCCGATGTTCTCCGTTCATCACCGACTCTTCTTTTGCGAGCTAATGCGGTTGAGCTTCACCACTGTACTTTATTACCGACTTTACGACAACGAGATCTCAGCAGTAGTGAGGAATATGGATATATTACTACACTGCGATATATGGCGATTTTATTGACGATTAAGGTAGTCCTATCGCCAGGCTTCAATGCATAGGATTTTAACAATTTTTTTTTAGCTTTACTAATTATATTAGTAATCGTCTCTGTAAAATTTCGGGGTCGGTTATCGACCTAATTACAGAGAAAAAAAAATATTAAAATTGCGTGTTTTTGTGAAGGAATTCGGACATACAAAACCCCAATTTCCGGTCGTTACAAAGGTGTATATAATCGTGGGAATCCGTCAGATTCTTAAAAATAATCAGATTTACATACTTAACACTTGTAGTAATCCAATGCTCTCAGAAAAAAATTACGCTTATTTGCCTAATTTTTATGTAATATCAAGTTAAATTGGAACTTCCGGTATTGGATGTATTACCACTTGCTACGATAAAGAGACGTGACAGCAAGGCAACATATGACTGTAGTCCTAACCTCATCTCACTCATTCGAATTTCCACACATATTTCATTTTTAGCCGACATATTTCGCCGACACAAATTTTCCACGATTTTTACCAGTCGTGGCCCGAATTCAATGCTTTGTATTTCCCAAACCTGACATTGTTTTGACAGATCGACGTTGAAAAGCATGGCGGTTAAACTCGCCTGGTCGAGTAATTAGAGACGGAGATAGAACCAATGTTGCCAAATATCCAGCCTAGAAGTAAGATAAATGTCCCAATTATTGAACAGGTAAGGATCTGGGGGATTGAATTCGGTGAGGAAAAATTTTAAATCAAGAAAAAAACCATCGCTTTCATGTTCAAATGATACTTTGATATTTTTACTTTCGAAAAATCACCCTTTAAATTATTTTTAAATCATTTCAAATGAAAAATAAAGAATAACAATGTGAGGCATGCAAATGTCCCGATTATTGAACACTGGAAGTGCCTATGTCCCTAATATTGAACAGGCATGCCCTAGTTATTGAACACTCTCGAGAATTTTTTTTCCGTTCTGAAAATATTATTTTTTGTACAATATTAAGAAATAAAAGCAAAATCAAACACTTAAATAATCTTTTATTAATCATGTAAAAAAACAAAAATATATATTTAGTTTCTTTTGACAGGTTTTTGGTTCATTCGCATTTGGTTTATTTTTGCTTTTCAACTCGAACTCCCTTTTCTACCGCATCCAATGCGGTTTTTACAACTTCCGCACTGTATACAGAGCGACGTCTTTTTGTCGCCATCTTTATGGCATTTTATTGAGAAAACTTTGTCCCTGAAATATCGGAGAGCAAAAAATATTGAACATTACATTCGTATTTTTAGGTTACATTTAGGTTATATTGACTTTTTACTTTTCTTTTTATGTTTATTGCACGAAAATACAAATAAAAAATATATTTGACGATCTTAGAGTTATTATCAAAATAATAAAGGTACGTTTATTCAGGAACTTACAGTTTTTGTTTGGATAAATCCGATTCACACGATCTGTCACACGTTAACTGTCTCGATGTTTTGATGGGTTTAAGGCGGTCCTCTAGTTTCTCGGGTCGAAAAAATCGATTTTCTTTTTTCATAAATCACATCTACAACATGTGTAGAAAATGTGTGCCAAAGGATTTTTCGATATTCGAAGTGGTTCACAAGTTACGGCCCTGGAACGGAGCAGGTATACGGAGCAGGTATACGCATTTTTCTCGAAACACCATTTTTCGAAACGGTGACCACGGTATTTCAGAAACTACTGCACCGATCTTGTTCAAATTTATACAGCATCTTTAATATGTTATAAGCCAGCGATTGAACTAGGATTATCATGATTGCTTCGATAGTTTTTTTGTACGAGCGAAAAACTTAAGAAAAAATGAGTAAAAAATAAAATGTAATTTTCAAAAGTGTATAACAAAGTCAATTTTTGTAATTTAGAATTCACTCTAGTTCAATCGCTAGTCTTAAATATGAAGATTAAAATGCCGTTTGGTTTATTGATTTCAGATAAGCAGAACAGCCGCAATCTTGGTCACCGTCAAGCACCTCTTTTACTTGATGTCTTCCTGTCGGCCACTATAACTTTTATTCTATTATATAATTTGACTTCAAAAAATTTGTAAAGTTTATTTGAATGTTAATAAAGATTATGCAAAAACAATGAGATTGATTATTTCGATGCTTTGCCCGTAAAAAAATTATTGAAAAAGCCGTAAAAAAACGGCCGAGAAACTCGAGGACCGCCTTAATGACGCGATCTTGGAGAATTCTTGGACACCGTGCATTTTCTATGTCCCAATGGTCGAACACCGTATTTTTTAACAAATAATTAATGATTTTTTTTAAAATTGTTATTTGTAAGAAATTTTCTGAGGAACCTGAAACGTCTTTACTTTTTGAGATGCGACAGTTTTGGAATTTTGTATGCCCTTACGCATGAAGCGGCGCGTTTTAGCAAAAACGTTGAGCAGTTACCACGAGACGTCAAATCGGGTGACCTTTGCTGATTGAATAATTTTTTTCTCTATTAATTAAAGCTTTTTTGCACAAGTAAGGTAACATTTCGATAGCTAAAAGTTCCATATATGTAATGAAATTTTTATAAATAAGTAAATGCATGCAGGTGAATGAGAAATAATAAAAATACAAGATAGTGTTCAATAATTGGGACCTGTTTAATAATTGGAACATTTCTGCGCGAATCGTTGGAATATCAATTTTTTCATTTTCCTAATTAAATGTGAACATTCATTAAACAGTTTACACACGGAAAATTTTAGTTATTAAAAGTTATTTTTTTTGCATATGTTTGAAATATAAATTGTGCAAGTCTTAAGTATGATCAGTGGTATGACTAGTGTGGAGCGATAGGATTACCTTAAGGCGTTACATCTACGTGGTTCACCGAAAAATGTTAATTTTTTGGATTTTTTTTTTGAGAATTCTAAAAGAGCAATCGAAATGCTCTTTTAGTATTTTTAGTATCTATTTAGTACGAAAAAAATGTTGATGGGAAACGAATTCAAAATGGTTGCTCAATCATAGCTGCACTAAGCGCGTTTCTCTAGGCGCTCCGCGAGAGGGCGCAGAACTTTACGAATTAGCACATAAATACATCTATATAAATCTCGTGACATAAATATAAATAGGCATAATTGTAGATGACTCAAAATTTCATTCTGAGTTGTACAAAACATTCGCTAACGCAGTTTTTCATAATAATCATCGATGACGTTATACTTTTTCAAGTTAGTAGTAACACCGAAGTTTTTATAATTTACGTGATGGAAATATAAAAATGCATAATTTTTCCCTTCAATAATATATTTTATGAAAAATGAGCATCTACAGAATAAATCTATACCTCACATGCATTTTTTTGAGGTTTATTGAAAAAAAAGTTAATAAGCTCTCATTTGATTCAATTGGACCGCTCCAACCTCCTTAAAGTTTCGAAACCGATTTAGAAGCCATGGTCCACTTTACGGAATTGAAGTTTTCATTTGAATTCTGCGGGTACCCAATTAAACGTGTGTAAAGTTAGCATCCCATAAATAAACTCCAGATAAAGTGGTATCCCGTAGAGTTTTACAGTTCCTGATAAGTTTTAATAATAGTTCCGTCGATTTTAGCATTGGAACCGCATTTTGAAAAGATGCGATGCTAATTTCGCGAAATATATCGTAGCATCTCATTGAATTTCGCAAATTTGACCATGCCAGAGTTGAAATTCAGAGGGTTCTTCATCCTGAACATATTCTGGAAAAATTCTATCAGTTGAATCTGATCAGAATCGCTAAAAATTGTTATCAACAAAATATCCGTAAAGGAGTGAGATGCTGTAGCATTACTGCGAGTTCTGGGTCGTACGAAGCTTTTGAGCGATAACTAGAGGTCCCTCACACAAGCTCCTAAAAGGTTCTGATTTTTTGAATATCCTCAATAATTATGAATCATTGTTATAAACAAAATATCCATTCAGAAGTGAGATGCTGTGGCTTAACTGCAAGTTCTGAGTCGTATGAAGGCCTTAAATGATAACTAGAGGTCATACACACCCAACACACGTAACTAGACATTTTAAGGGGGGATTGTCTTTGTTTTCGCAAAATTTACCGCTTTTTGGGAATTTTTTTGCGAAGAAAGTATACAACAGAAAACTTGTGAAACTTGGCATATAGTTTTATTGATCTGTTTACTACATACAAAAATTTTTTTAAACAATTTCATCAAAAAATCCGCCTCCCACCCCCCTCGACGCGCGATGGTCCTTTTTTGATGGTGTGCACGATTACAGCCTCCACGTTCATCCTGCAACAAAAATCCAAAAAGCATTTTACTTTAGACACATATAGCTATCGTTCGATGAAGGGAAAAAAAATTGACGATTTGGTGACGTTTTGAACTTGAAGTATCGATTTTTCGAAAAAAATTGATCGATTTTTTGTTATAAATAAAAAACTATTAAACGTATTGCTTTTTTGCTTCATCAAACGATAAAAGGATGTCAGCTGAGCATTCTGTCCAAATTTGAAGGCAATTGGTTGAATAGTTTTTGAGAAATCGTGCACACCATCAAAAAAGGACCATCGCGCGTCGAGGGGGGTGGGAGGCGGTTTTTTTCATGAAATTGTTTAAAAATTTTTTTGTATGTAGTAAACAGATCAATAAAACTATATGCCAAGTTTCACAAGTTTTCCGTTGTATACTTTCTTCACAAAAAAATTCCCAAAAAGCGCTAAATTTTGCGAAAAAAAAAGACAATCCCCCCTTAATAGTAGGTCTTCAGTTGTTAGGCCGTTGTATATTTCGTTGTAAAACATTGTACAACATTGTACAAATGTTGTACAACGACTGGACTAATCGACTCCAAATTGCTACTTTCACCATCTAGGCTGTTTCGTACGATTCTGAGCACTTGCAGGCGCTTCGGAAAATATGCGCGAGAAATGTGTTTAAAAAATGTCCGCGTCTAATTCCTTTTGCATACCCTAAAACTACACAATTATAGTCCAGGGCCTCAACTATAGTCCAGCTACCTCTTCAAGCAAAATCGCATTGGCTGCGACCATTAAATATATAAATCCGAGGTAAATATATGAAAGCGAGGTACTCAATAAATGAATCCATTCTTCAGCGGGAGAAACACAAATTTGAAACCCGACAAATATGGACCATATTTGGCAAATCCGGACGTAGTTTTACGGTATCATTCATGTGATGTTTATACATCCATTTGAGACAATAAAAAAAGACGGTGGCCATTTTCTTTCTCAGATCTAACGCCTCCATTCAATCAGGGTCGGGCGATTCAACGATCAATGTTTAAGGATCCTGATTTCTTTTTTGGACGAAGAAACATCACGTATATAACCATTTTGGAATAAAATCAGTCTCTCACACGGAACATCACTTTGGTATCCTCCTCCGATTTTGTTGAAACTTTTTTATGTGGAAGAGTATCAAAAACTAAGAGACGCGTATTTTTTTTATCGGCGGAAAAACGGTTTTAAGGGGTGAAATGCACCCTCGAAAATAGGGGTGTTTTTCGTCGATAACGTTATCGTTCTTATCTCCAACGTATAGTACACAACAAAATAAACATAGTTGCAATTTGATATTTTTCATACCTCGTACCGTTAAAACGTTATCGACGAAAAACGAAAAACATCCCCATTTTTGAGGGTGCGTTTCACCCATTGAAACCGTTTTTCCGCCGATAAAAAAAAATACTTGTCTTTTAGTGTTTGATACTCTATTACATAAAAAAGTTTCAACAAAATCGGAGAACACCAAAGTGATGTTCTTTGTCAGTTTACGCCCGAAAACGTATAATTATTCTTTGAAAGCGGAATGCTCGACCCTCTCCTCACGCTTGTTCACTATAAAACTATAAACCAATATAATTGCGTTATCAGAATCGAACTCGACCTCTCGCGACGTGCCTCGATGCAATGATCCCCGTCAAATGTCGAACTCGTTTTCATCATCCCTATCCGCGAATCGAGACTGAATTGGCGGAAACAGAAGTCGAGAAATTTTCACTTTTTTTGACCACCCCGAGGTTCGCGATGACACCAAAACCAGTTATAAACGCAAAAATTGTCGTGGTCGGTGCATCCGATTGCGGAGTCGCTTGCGCCGAGTATCTCGCTCTCCGAGGGTTGGTATTTTTCAACAATCGAATGTCCATCGTTCTGGTATTATAAAAAAAAATATTTTTTCGTTCGAAAATGTTTTCGACGATTATTTCGAAAATTCGAAATATTATTACATTTGTATAATGAACATAGGCCAGAAGCGACGGTAATATTTTTTTTCCCGAAGCTCCAGCTCAGATTTCGTGCACTTTACGAACCTAACGATCGTTTCGCCGAATGGCATGCCATTTGAGGGCAAAGGTAACACCGAACACGCGAGCATGCTTCCATTCAGAGGAAGATATTGCTACGAGTACAGAAAATTCGCGCCCTGCAGAGTATGGATTAACGTTGTGGACGGAATTGTCTCCCATATCAACAGGTGTCCCTTTAATCATCGTTCGGATACCAATTTACGATTCTTCGCACTCGCGCCATTTAATTGTGTCGACGGTTCTTTAGAAAGGAGAAACACTTGGTTGTTTCGGGCCTCGGCAGTCTGAGTTACGATTATCTCGTTCTCACATGTGGTCTGCAATATCAGATACCAAAGTTCAAGAACAACGCGGAAATGGAGAAAAATGAGTAATTTATTCAGTTCCAAATAATCGATAATTTCGCGCCCCTTTCGTATGCTCGCGAACACTTTCTCGTAATCGACAGTGAAAAATAAAACAAGCTAGTGAAAAAAAAACGAGGGCGCGAGTAGGGGAGTACTCAGGGTAAGATGAGAACGCTCAGGTCATGTTCAAATAAAACAATGCATATCAATCAGTCAACTTTCATTACGATTTTTAACCTAATCAACAATTATTAATTTGGAGAGTGTGTGACTTCCGAGGATCAGAGTTATGCCGACGTTTCGCAAACGTTGAAGTCTGCATCATCAGAGCTGAGAGCTTTTCAAATTGACCAGCTGATCAATTGAAACGTCCGATTGGCTGGTGCAGTGATCTGGAACAATGATTGCAATTATATAAGGAATAGGGTCGGAGTGCGATCAGTGGCTTCTTTTTTTCAGAGCTCTATAGCTGCCTAACCGTTCACACAATCTCAATGAAACCCTGACTAAACGTGAGGTGTGTTCAATGGCTTCATTTTGTTGAAAGACACTAAACAGCCTAACCCAATAGATATTGAGATAAGAACTATTTTTTAAAAATGGGATTTGATCCACTGTGTACTTGGGTGTGTACAGTGAAACATGCCTAATTTCACAGTCAAACAACATTTCAAAATGAAGCTAAAATTTGAAGAAAATTATCCTGATCCACTGCGACACTTGTAGGTAATGGAGTGCTTTTCTCTATACAATGGGGAGTATTGTACAGTAAACTATTGAAAAATTAATTTAAAAAAGACAGCATATTATGAGATCAATCACGATCATTTATTGAATATTAATCAACAATGAGTACGTACCTAATGAGTTACCCAAATAGGGTTTTACAATCGGCACAGTAATGGCCCACGACTGGTTGCCAGAGAACAAACGATAGCGCGGGTTGTAAACGGACCAGGTCTGCACCATGCATGGTTGGTAATGGTAAACCATGAATAGTTGCTAAGACTTGGCCAACTATCATACGCCCATATTGGCCCAGCAACGACTGCCGGATCTTCTGCCGGACGTGAAAAACAAAAAATTGACAAATTGTGAATATAAAAATTCTAGTAGTATCTTTTTTGTTTTCTTATGCTTTACTTATGTCCATGTACATAGAATAATTGCATTAAAAACGCTTTCCGCATTGCTCAAGTTTTTACCTTTCATCGGGATCGAACAGCGCCTTTCGTTCTAGTGTCGAGCGTCCTACCCACTGACTCATTCTAACACTTACAGAATCCATAGTTTGTTCGTTCCTTCCTTTTATGCCGATTATTTTATTCGTGACATTAAAGTTTGCCGACAATTTTTTTGGTCCATTTAGGCTGTAAAAATAACTCGCTCGTTTTGGGTGAAGTTCCGAAAAGCATACTCCTCTGATCGAGCTGAAATTTTGCACCGAACTTCCTCTCATTATCCTAAGAGAAACCGTCAACGGATTGTTGACGACTAGCAATAGTTTTCGATATATCGCATTGTAAAGTTTATTATTTCACGCCATACGAGTATATCTATATATCCGATAGATACCCCCCACTCCTCCGACCGCGCTGCTTCCTGGCAAACAGTGCTCGCCCGTATGTGCATATCACTTGCCATGTGGGATGGGTTTGTTTGGGTTTATTTAATATAGTAGAAGCGCAGTACAATAAATAACTTCCAATATACGATATATCGAAAACGATTGCTAGTCGCCAATATCCTTTTAAAGGTTCTCTTGATATATTGAAAAGAAGGTCGGTGCAAAATTTCAGCTTCATCAGTGGGATATGCTTTTCGAAACCTTATCCCTTGTTTTTACGTGTTACAGTTTAACGACCTGCATTTGCAAAACGCCCAAAAACAAACCATCAATGGCTGGAATAGATCTAACAAGCCGTTCATCCGCCTACGATACCCCAATGCTGATCGCCATATCATCGGTGTGATGGTATTGGCCCACCAATGGCTGGTATAGATCTGGCAAGCCGTTCATCCGCCTACGATACCCCAATGCTGATCGCCATATTATCGGTGCGATGGTATTGGCCCACCAATGGCTGGCATAGATCTGGCAAGCCGTTCATTCACCTACAGTACTCCAATGCTGGTCGACCAATTATTGGCCGATTATCAGCAAAGCGTTTAATGGCCGCATGCTGGCATTTTTGTGACGACAGGCGACCCTATATGGGTTAGTACCAGTACCTATCTTAATCACAATGCGAAAATATTCATATTATGACTTACCTCGAAAAATTGAGCCACTGTGTACCGACCCTCTCTTTTTTTCTGAAACGGGTACTGACAAGTTTCTATTTTTGGTGGGTTAACAAACACAATGCTCAAATACCGCAATATACCTGTATATTGTGGGAGAACAATGACTTCGAACATAACTGCGATAGGTAAAGAAGCAAGAACCATACAAACTCAGCTGGTTTTTCAAATTTTGACACCAAAAATATAAATTCGCCACTCACAACCGAATTGCGCGGGAGCGACTCACAGACAGGTTCAAACCTATTGGCATCCGAGGGCGGTTCTTATGTGAAAAAGACGCACATATATACATGTCCACTTCTGAGAAACAGAAAATGTTCAGTGTACCCACTGTTGCCACTGTTCCCACTTTGACCCTACGAGAGCTTCAGTATCGGAGCTCTCAGCCCTGATAATGTTGACTGTAACGTTTGCGAAACGTCGGCATAACGCTGATCATGACCTCCATCCGAAAGCCGCATACTCTTCTAATTACATAAAGAGCCGTGAAAGCCTTAAAACTAAAATTATTGATCCTTTAATTTCGGAAACAAATTAATTATTCTTTCGGATTTTTAGTAGACAATATGTATTTTTGATTAAGGGGTATTCTTACTTTAGACGCTAAAAAAGGCTATTTTCATGAATTTTTTTGATAGGTTTATATTATAGATATTGATATAAAAGTTATACATTTAATAAATACACTTTCGAAATACATTTGAAACACTCATTTATTTATTCAAGTCACTATTTATAGACGAAAATGGTAGTTAAAAAAATGTCCCGAAAAAATTGTTGGTCTGCGCTGTTGATGAAATCTCGGAGATGGATCATCCGAAACAAAAAAATGAAACGTTTTTAGATTCAGTATGTTAATGGATATAGCGCATATCATACAATTTTTTATATATGCAAAAATAACAAAATGGCGGACATTTTTAGAAGAAAAAAACAAAAAACGCGTTTTTTCACCGTTTTCGGTAAAAAAAATAGTAAATATCAAAATTTAAAAAAATCCTTGCTATGCGGTATAGCTATAGTTGTAAAGAATATGTGGTTAAAATTTCGTAAGGCACGGTTCAGAAGTTTCGAAGATTTTTTCAACAAGTCGTCGCAAAACGTTGTTTCGAGAAAAACGCGTTTAAGGCAGTAGTCTGCTTTACAGGCTTCAAAAAATCGATTTGAAGAAGAGGAAGGATTATTGTATGGCCCGGGGATAGCTGATTAATATCTAATTAGTGTAAGTATCCAAAATCTTATATTTTTTTGGACCGAAAACTTTAAAGCCCGTTTTCTCGAGTTTTCATTTTCACAAGTTTTAGAAAACGGTGCCGGCGATAGCAAAAACAATATATGTCCGATCGAAAGAAATCAAAGTGATCTAGCTTCAGTATTAAATTATCTTCTATTTGAACTAAAAAAGTTGGACAAAAGTACTATTTAAATTACTTGTTTTGCAACTTAAAGTGAATTTTTTTTTTCAAAAAAGTGATTTTTTTTTCAAACTTCGAAAAAATGTGGAATTTCATCATTTCTTCGGTATTTTTTTAGTTCATATAGAAAAGGAACTTATAAAAACTAAAAAAAAATTTGGTTCGACTGTTTCAGATGCATCGCACGACCTCCATCACCGGCACCGATTTACAAGTGCAGACTCCAGGCGCCCCAGAAAAATCGTTACAACTTTGAAAAATTTCAATATTTTTTAATAATAAAAATTGTTTTTTAAAGCTTGAATATAATACACTATCGTCTCAAAATTTTTTGTTACCACAATCATTTCCTTCCCTTTCAAAAAAATTGCTGAAAAAACGCTTTTTTTCGGCTTCTAAAGCAGACTACTGCCTTAAAGTTTGTTTGGGTTACAGAAATATATGTTTAAAAAATGTTAATGTATTTCGAAAGTGTATTTATTAAGTGTAACGACTTTTATACCAATATCTATAATATAAACTTATGAAAAAAATGCATTCAAATAGTCTTTTTTTAACGTCTAAAGTGAGAAGACCCCTTAAACCTTTATTTTCCCCATCTTACCGCATATGGGGGGCAAGATGAAACAGCACTAGGAGCATGATGGGACACGAATTATTTGAATCTTTCTCATATAAAAATGGTGTCATTTTCAATACCAGCAATTTGATAAGCCAATCGTCCAAGTTCTGTAGTATTTAGTAATTCTAAATCATTTGTTAGTTCTTCTTTTTCCTCTGGTAGAAACAGGGGTTGGAGAGGAACCAAAGGCTCTACTAGTTTACCCCTTGTCAGTCACACCTCCAGATTGTGACGTTGGGGGTGTATTCAACCTCACTCACTTTGGAGAGTGATAAATAATTGAAAAAAAATACTACAATGCATTTTCAACCCTTGTGTGTAAGAGCATGCTGATGATTTTCAAGTCGTGTGATTTTTAATATAAAAAAAAAATTTCGAAAAAGAAAATTCTGGATGGTTGAAAAACGGCTGGGGTTGATTCGTTTTGTCAAAAAATCGATATTGTTTTCCACAGTTGATACATGCTTGCGGATGCAAAAATTCACTCACTTCGCTAAAGTAACAAGAATTATACTTTAAAATGTATGAATTATTATCGATTTTTTTGATAAGCGGGCAAGAAGATATCCCCCTTAATTGTTTTTTGGTAAACGACGACGCGGACGCGGCAACCTGTCTCGAGGGATTGAGAGAATTGACTAACGATTTCACGACAAAAAGTAAGTGCGTGCGAAGAGGTTTGAAAAAGCGAGGAAACGAAAACGTATGTGAACGGAAAATAAATGTTTCGAAGCATTCATCGTCATTTACGGGCGAAGTATCGAGTGTCATTGCACGTTGAGCAGTCTACTGGAATGCGGTGTGAAAGGATCTTGGATAATAATGATCGAGCCGAAATTAGACGAGTGCGGAAAGCCAAGTGACATTTTCTTCGAGGACGACGAAGTGACCGAGGCAGTCACCAAGTCCATACGCGAATTTGGAGTGAAAATTATATCGGGATGGGATCTGAAAGATTGGCTCGTTGAGATCAGCGACAGCGTTGTGGATGACGAGAACAGTCGCACGAGCGTTATAAAGAGTCTCCGAATAGAGACGAAAACGCAGAAGAAATTCGTTGCTTGTGACGCTTTGATCTATTTTGGTGATAAGACGATACCGAAGAAAACTTTCATGGGTAATTAACGAAGCAAAATTGAGAAGAATGGAGTTGATTATTAAATGAACAAAAATATCATGGAAGCAATTAAAGCTCAATAATCTGAGACTTACGACGAAGGGACTCTTCATGTTTTTTTATAATTCAAGATGGGGTTTAAGTGTGCATCGTTGGAAAGCAACGAAAATTGTTCTTAATTTTTTTATTTCTTTATTTTTGGTACTACCTAAATTTTAGATAGCAAAATAAAAAAATTGACAATTCAAGAACAAGAAGATAAAGATTAATAATAATTCAAGAATAATTATAGTAATAATTATTATAATAATAATTCTAATATAACAAGAATAATTATAATAATAAATAATTCATGATTAATAATAATTTAAGAAATAATTCAAAAATAATTCAAGAAAAATATTAAGAACAATAAAAATTTATATTCTAAATTCTTTTGAGTGCAGGTTAAAGTCATAGATCCCTAATAAGGGTCCCCAAAAAATCTTTCAATTACTTTTATAGCCCAAATATCACAAAAATTGGTCCATACGAAGAAAAATATTTTCGTCGCATTTCAACGACGCAAACTTCAATATCATAATTCAAGAATATGAATTGTTTCGATTAATAATATATGCTAGGAGATATTAGTTATATTATTTTCCTATATAATTATATTATCAATATTGATCATGTTATTCGATAATACAATAAATTATTAATATCAATCACGTATAATTAATTATAGACAATTTATACAAATTTTAGGGAAATTTCACAAAAGGTTTTCATTAACTAGGTCTTTGAGTTTGATTCAATTTTTTTAAATTCAGCTACTTCCCGGGCGGGTCTCGTTTTTGATGGTCGTTTGGTGATAGATCCCGACTACAGGACGAACGATCCTTTTATTTTCGCCGCTGGTTCTTTCACCCAGTACTCGAGAAAATATGGCCCCGAGAATCGGCAACATCAATATTACAACAGCATAGAAGTTGGCGAAACGGTATTGAAGTATTGATATCTCTTTTTTTCGTCAGACTTTTTATTACTATAATTTTATAGAGAAACTATTGTTCCAAACCCAGAAGATCAAGCTCGAGAATTTGAGTGATTCGTCTTTCCAATGGCCGCTCAATGGAATTCACGTAATGAATTCACGACTTCATGGCATTGTGACAGTGACTTATTTATTGTCGAAAGTTTGATGGGTGCAAAAAGAGGAGTATTAAGGGCTTAGGCCACAGTAACGGGTATAAAATCATGTGCGAAATAAATTTTTTTTTTTCGTATGGAAAAGTGATTCACTCATAAAATTAATTACACATTTAGTATTAATATCACGCTGTTAGAAAATATATTTTTTTTCGATGTACAAAATGGCCGACTACTCGAAACTTCTCGAAACAGCTTTTTTCCAATTGGCGTGACAAATAACTTCAACAATTTTCACTCAATTTACTTCAAATTCAAAACTTATGTTCCTAATTGCATTTCGCAGAGATGTACGTACGGAATTTCTGATTAACGGAGACTTTGTCCTTGGAGTGCCATATTTCAGGTGTTTACATTTTATTTTTTTTAAAGGAAACGAGTAAAGCTTTTTGAGTGCGGTTTTTTTCTTGCTTTTATTCATGATATACAGAACGTTAAAAAAAATTTTTTTGGAAAAAAAAACCAAAATGGCGGCCGTTGCAGCTCCGCGAAAACAGGTCCTCAAAGCGCGGGAGGTAAACGGCTGACATCACTGCCCCCTCTTTGTTGATCTGAAACACTAATTCAAAGCATATTATCAATCTGTGACCCTTTGGTGATGGAATGACGGATGGGTTTTTCGTTTAGTACAAATTTCGGAAAATGGCGGCAATTAAAAAAAATCGAATTTTCGCGGTTTTTTTTCGCATAAAAAGATAAATAATAAATGCAAAAATGTATCTATCGAAAAAACGATCCGTCATTCCGTGAAGACATATTTTCTGAGTATGCTCTCCAAATTTCAGGTCGATATGTTAATTACAACGGTCAGGAGAATGTCAGCCATTTTTAAAAACGTGTTTTCGAGAAAACGCGTTTAAAGTTTTGTAATGTGTTTGCACAAATGTGTTTATAATTACCGCTAATCGGCAATGCCTGGTCCATAGAGGCATCCCTCCTCTTCTTCTAGCTGCTCATGTTGAGCCGCTAACATCTCCCGCCGATTTCAAGGACAAAGTCTCCCTTAATCGAAAACTTTTCATTTTATGAGCAGTTATAACGAAATTTTTCACTGAAAATTCATTTCTTAAGTTCAAACACCTACAATTTTTGAATAGAGCAATATTTTTTAAATTCCGTACGTACTTCTCCAGGTATTCTAATGTAGATTGACGAGAATTTTTGTTTTTTGTTCTAGGTAAAAAATTCTTCTGGATAAGAAAATATTAATAGTCAGCCATTTTGTACATCGGAAAAAATTCTAACAGCTTGATATTCATACTAAATAGATATGTAATTAATTTTATGAGTGAATCACTTTTTCATACGAAAAAAAACTGTTAAATTCGCACATGACTTTATGCCCGTTACTGTGGCCTAAGGTCTTAAATCAAATTGTGATGGCTGACAAAATGGTCCCAGTAAATGCACTTTTCGTGTACCGAATACCGATGTCTCTTTTAGTTGGCGAAGAAGTTGAAGCAAAAGATCGAACGCCCTTTGCCAAAGAATCAGGCAGCTAATAATCCCGAGGTCCCTCATTCAGATGGCCAAAGATCTACGAATCTTCCCGTGTTTCAAGCCCCTATAATTGTCTATTGTCGGCTACCAGGGGGTTTGCATTATCTTCACGTGAGGAAACCAGGAAAGAAAACCGGGAACATCATCGACCCAGCTCGTAGCGCAAACGTACCCATTTTTACGTGCCAATCTATCAATAGTGAATTTCAACAATACAAATTTGCTGATTAATCTCGAATACGCGATTGTGGCAGGGTGAAGTCTTCATAACTGGTAGTGCCTCACTGACGTCTGATATTGGATACTTTCGCATACGGCTCGATCAATTCGGTAAAGTCGAGACCGTAACGTGTCTTCGGAAAGAGGTACAATTAAAAAACGAGCTTCCACTGTGTGATTAGAGGAAATCCGTTGTTTGCTTCTCATAGATGTATTCGCCTAAAATGCCCCTTTCGAAAAAAGGTATTAAAATGCATAGTGGGTGAAAAGAACCGTAATATCAATTTGTGGAACTCCCAGTACCTTTGTATCTTCTGACTCATTTTATTTTGATAATCAATATTTTTTAATATCACGAGGAAACACATCGGTTTATAGAGTTTCATAGGGAAATACTACACTGCAGTGGACTATTATCCAGATAAGGTGAACAAAAATCATTGGTCGTTCTGTTTTCAAAATAGAATCACTAAAAAAATAAAGTTTGAATCGTGGTTAGCTCATAATGAGCGGAAAATGAAAAATGCTATTTCCAGCCGGACAACTCCACACCTAGCTGGAACAATTTCCATTCTTTGATTCAATCGGACGGGACCAATTTTGATTCTCCTGTCCAATTATTGGGAGTACAAATAAGTCACCGCCATTTTTTAATAAAAAAATGGGCATTTATTGTGAAAGAACGGTACTTTATGTTTTATTTAAAGTATTGTCCATCGCTACCCAGGTAGGAATTGACGATGAAAAAAGGGCTCGCCAAGCTCTGAAACAAGGCTCACATTTTTTTATTCAGGCTGAGCACCAGCCAGATTTCAGGCCTAGCTGAACCCCTGAATGATAACGCGGTTTCAGGCTGTTGCACACAGGCTTGACCAAAGGCTGGTAGAAAAGCCTGTACTAAGCCTGAAACGACGAAACAACAAGGTTCAAAACGAGCCTTAATGAAGCCTTCACGAGCATTTATGACTAGGCTTATCCAAAACTCTTCTCGAGGCTATATGAGGCCTGTTTTTTAGTTTTCTATATTCTACATTGGGATAAATTTAATAAATTTGTAAAGAATTCATTTTATTTATTATATATATTTATTATTCATTATATTATTTGTTATAAAATATATATAAAATATTTTAAACACAATACTTTATTTTATTCATTGTTTATGGGACACGTAATACACAGCGTGTACGCAAACCCCAGAGATTGAGTATATACGAAATGTGTATGTGACGAGAAAAAAACTTTTTTGTGTACCTCATAAATATCGATAAGAGAATATGTTTAAATGTTCTGAGCTGCCTCCTTCGCTTTCGTTTTTCGTGCCTTCGCACCCGACAAATTTGTAGCTCATTTTTTTTTTCATAAAAGTACAGAAAAAATATTATTTAAAATTTATTTTATTTTATCACAACCTGAAACAAGCCTGCATCCAGCCTTGATTTTTTGGCCTTAACATTCACTGGCTGAATAAAGCTTGAAATAACCCTGAGTTTAGGCTAAGCAGCCAGTCTTGGTTCCAGGCTGCTCCAAACGATGCAATGAAACCTGGCCCAGGTCTGTCTCACTCAGGCTCGGTGAAACAAGGCTCACACAAGTTTGTGTCCATCGTCAGCCTTTTGATTCCCTACCTGGGTAGCCACCACTTTTTCCCATCTTTCTGGCAGTATATAGATGAACGCTTGATCTTTTGAGGCTATCTACAAATCGACCCAATTTTTGGTATCTTCATATGATGTGAAGTGCTGCTCAGACAGGCCGTGCGTCATCGATCTACATAAATGATAGTCAGAGGGAGCAATGTCTGGTGAATACGGCGGGTGGGGTAAAACGTCCCAATTGAGTGTTATGGATGACCCTTTTGCTCATGCCTGGCAAGCAGCATTTCACATGTGCAAAATCAGCGTTCAACGTTTCTTGGCTTCAGTTCGTATGGAACCCAATTTCCTTGCTTTTGAATCATTCCCAACGATTTTAAACTATGTGAAATTGCTTGTTGAGTCACTCCCAATGTAAGTGCAAGTTCTTCTTGCGTTTGGCACGAATCTCCCTCCAATAATGCCTCCAATACCGCGTCTTCGTACCCTTTCGGCCTTACGCTACGTTCTTTGTCTTCGACGTCAAACTCATCGTTCTTAAACTTTTGAAACCACTCACGACAACTTCTCTCACTTAAAGCAGCCTCACCGTATGCTTCTACAAGCAATCGATGCGCCTCAGCTGCAGGTTTCTTCAAATTAACGAAGCAAATCAAAAGTTCCCGCAAATGACGCTTATTCAGCACAAAACTGAACATTTTCGCACGAAAAAAATTATGTGATGCTGATGCAAAACCGCTAATATTTCAAGGTTATGGTCTTGCTAGATATCCAACCTTACGATATGATGTTTTACATCTGACAATTTCAACCATAACCTCTTGGTGGGGCCATCTTTTGTCAAACGGCGGAGACTTATTTGTACTCCCAATAACTCGGGGACGACCAGAGGCGGTTTAAACACTAGGCCTGCTAGGCCTGATCCTAAAATAGTCCGCTGATCACGAATTTTCCAGTCCGAACGTGACCGGACAGAAACTTTTTGTCCGGTATTCATGTTTCGACAGTCATCGCTGTCCTGACTAAAATAATGGCTCCCCGATGAAGAGACTAGAAAGTCCGTGACCACCAAACGATCTTGCATAGATCAAGACCAGACCGAGTCCATCTGATTGTCAGGAGAATACTTTACACTCCACGAGTGTGTCCGCATAGACAATTCTGCCATATGTAGCAACGATTCGAGTATAGACCCACTCGAAAATTCAATTGTTCCTATATTTCACAACGTGTTATGAGGTAAATCGTGCCTCTTCCTTTGGCCATTCATTAAGCATACTTTCCGGGGTAACTAATCGACAAATGGGGATGAGCCAAGCGGCATGCTTGCTGACCAATTAGTCCAACTAACTAAAAATCCAAATGGAAACAATTGATTAGGAATGATGGATTTTTTTAACCCAAAATATCAGTATATACATATATGTCTATCATTTTTAGGATTTTAGAGCACAGGATCTCATCACACTTTACGGAAAATACGAGAGCATGCTAAACAACTTGAAGCTTCGTTTTCAGGCACGTATATAGAAGTAGCGAGAAACAACAATCGAACAATAATCTCATTTCCATATAGCTCTATCTTTAATTGTGTTTTTCTCACTGGAAAATCGTCAGAACTCCTTGATAGTCGATTTTTTCGCCTACTTTGCCGGACCCTGGGCAACGGCGCTCTACCACGATAAGTTCGATCGTCTGCGAGTGGAAAATCGAAGCATTCTTCTGTCGGAAGCGGTGAATACATAGACCGATATTGCAATCCGTGACTGTAAATTCTTCACGTTTATTTCTGACGACCGTTTCGATGCTATTAATTTGCAGGGTATGCGAGGCAATTCTTTGATCGAAGATGCGCTATCTGCGTGTAGAAAGGCCAATTGGAAAGAGGTAAACGCCAACACAGACGCACGTATTCATACATATCTCGAATGGGCCTAACAAGGGGCCATTCATAAAACACGTGACGCAGTGGGGGGGGGGGGGGGGGGGGGATCATGCAAATCGTCACACTTTGTCACAGGGGGGTGGGAGGGGGGTCGAGCAAAAGTCACGAGACGCTATAAGCATATTAAATCTGGAAAAGGGTGATACTGAGACGCTGAACACTTTCTGTACTGCTCACCCAAATTACCGACTACGAGGAAGTCGCAACTTCTCTGATATCGATTGAGACTCACCTGAAACATCCTCGGGAACACATTGCATTCTAGGTGCATCGTGATAAAAGATTATCACATTATTTATTATTAATGTACGTGGGGTCGTCCATTAAGGCCTTAGGCCACTCTAGAGGCCGAAAAAACAGGCTTTTTGGGGTTTTTTTTTTCAGAAAAACTACAAAATAAATCGAGATTACAAAAAAGGGTGTTTATCATACATATCGGTGACTGTATACAATAATTTTTTTTGAAGCGATTAATTTCAAAATGTCCGCTGTGCAGCGTTTATCTCGAAACTGCATTTTTTAAGTTGGCCGGAAACATAACTCAGACAATTTTCAACCGATTCACTTGAAATGTTGAATATATCTTGAAAAATACATCGTTTATGGAAGTAAGCAGGATTTTTTTTATAATGCATAATTCATTTGTTATTAAAAATTATCTGACGATTGTTGAGGCAAATTTTTGGAAAGTGTAAACTTTCGTCAGATAATTGTTGATAACAAATGAACTATGCAATATAAAAAAAATCCTTCGAACTTCCATAAACAACGTATTTTTCAAGATATATTCAACATTTCAAGTGAATCGGTTGAAAATTGTCTGAGTTATGTTTCTGGCCAACTTAAAAAATGCAGTTTTGAGATAAACGCTGCACAGCCGCCATTTTGAAATTGATCGCTTCAAAAAAATTATTGTATACAGTCACTGATATGTATCATAAACACCCTTTTTTGTAATCTCAATTTATTTTGTAGTTTTTCTGAAAAAAAATCCCCAAAAAGCCTATTCTTTCGGCCTCTAGAGTGGCCTAAGGCCTTAATGGACGACCCCACGTATAAATTATACGTTTTTATATATTACATATATATTTACTTAAAGTAAACAATATAAATTGTTCGTTCTGAAATAGCTTGTTAAAATGGTTTTAGTATTTTACTTGCTTCTTTTTGTTGAAAGAAAATCGCGAGCAGAAGGGGGGGGGGGGTCGCGCTCCATGTCACGTAATTTTCAGGAGCAGCAGGGGGGCGGGGGCACCGGCACCCGTCACGAAACGTCACAGAGGGGGGAGGGGGGTCGAATATTGATAAAATTTGCGTCACGTGTTTTATGAATGGCCCCCAATTAGATACCAGAAAATAGATATTGATTTTCGACCAAAAAAAAATGACAGCCAGAATTTCAACTCATTCTCAAAATCCCAATTTTGGTCGTCTCAGTTCGAAGTGGTTTCGAACCGATTTGAAGATCAACGCCACTTTTTTCTATGAGCAACCCCTATTTTCAAACCCTCCCATCTACTGTTTTTTTTAAAACAAAATCAATTACTATAATTAATATTAATTAAACTCAATATAACTATAATAAAAAATTAATCAAACGTGAATTAGCTCGATGCGGGTAATGAACGTGATATT
The DNA here is from genome assembly GCA_963210295.1 of Ophion ellenae. Taxonomy (NCBI): domain Eukaryota; kingdom Metazoa; phylum Arthropoda; class Insecta; order Hymenoptera; family Ichneumonidae; genus Ophion; species Ophion ellenae. Next base: position 18,111,730 of record OY723394.1, read on the forward strand.
TCCGGACGAAAATGATCATTTATATTATGAATAACGTGTTCAAAATGTTTCCCCCCAAAGGCATGACATTTTTTGCGACAATTTGTGAACGGTGCACACATCCTCGCAACTTCTCGTTTTTGAGTAACTTCTACCGACCCACCCTGTACGCACACACACACGCGCGCGTGCGAGCGAAACCTATAATGTTGGATGATTGAATAAAATCGTAACTTATACTTTTCCAGTTCAAAGAAGAATACCGTGAACGGATCGAGTCAAAATACTGGGGCTCTGTCTACGAAGGGGCTATATCGAGTAACTTGATAAATTTTCTACAATGCGAAGAAGAGAGCCTCCCCATGTATTGCAATCCATGTAAACTGAGACGTCAATTACACGGCGATTGAAAACTTTCCTGAATATAAAACTGTGTATTGCGAAGTAGAGAGGGATCAAAACGTCTCTACAGCTACACCCTCGGCGTTCTTGACGGAGGGTAATTCTTGAATATTCAATTTTCCGGATGCGAGGGGGCAGTGGGCTCGTAGGGCCAAGCGTGTATAAGCCATTTAATAGTCCCGGCGCTAGGGAATGGGAAAACTACATATGAGGGATGCGCATGTTTTTACATATGTATATATATAAGCGAGTCAGCTTTTTAGCTATTTTAGTCAGCTTATATATATATATATATATATATATATATATATAGAGAGAGAGAGAGAGAGAGAGAGAGAGAGAGAGAGAGAGAGACGGAACAACGCATTGGTTGGTCTATTGGGAAAAAAATACATGTTGAAAAATGAATGTCTCCAGGCGAGGTCAACATCGTAACCAGCAACCGTCGCCAGTTCTCCATGTTTGTATGCGTATGTGTATGCGTATACGCAAACATTGAGTCGTATTGTCCTGACAAAGGCTTTTTAGTGAAGAGACCAAGAGACGTGGGTGGAGGGGGGAGGGGGGGGGGGTGAAAAATGGCTCGCTTTTAGAAATGCATCTATGTGCAAAAAATAAAAGTGCATGCTTCAACACTGCGGGACATGGAACATCGCAGCAATCGAACCGCACGTCTGGTAAATAAAGTGGCTTTATTAACGGGTCTTCAAAAGCTTAGGGGACAAAAAACAGATCGATTTTTAACATTTTTTCCGGTGAGTGTATTGAGATGGAGAGGTCGACATTTTACACACTATTAATTCATGGTCTGTGAAGTTTGAGTTTTTTAAAATTGAAAATATTGATAAACAATCAAGTTATTATTATTAATATAGAGTGTCGCCGTTGCTGCATGGCTAAAGAGTTTAGGTGGTTCTGGCATCTAGTGATCGCCATTGAAAAATAGAAATCATGTACTTTCAGTAAGATAATAAAACTTTCGTATTGTCGGATACTTTGATTATGAAAATTGGGTATTATGAAAATGATGAGAATGGCGAGCTGTAGGAAAAAAAGGTCGATTTTTGACAGAAAAAAAACAACTTTAGTCATTTGTCGTTCACACATGTATAAGCATATGAAAAAATCATCTTGTAGTACAATAAAAATATTTTATCCGTCGGATTTGAAGTGAATTGGACAAGTAGATTTCGAGACACGATTTACAATGTTTCATAAAACATTATTTCGGAGGGAGTGCAGAATAAATAAGGTGAATCGCAGCGGGAGATCTGACAGTTCACAAATTGGCCTCTGTTAATTTTTTTGATTAATGCAAAATCTTCGTTGCAGAATTATATTAAGAGTCTAGATCAGAAGTTCCCAAACTGGGCGTCGCGACGCCGTCCGAAAGATTTCGGAATGCAGACCGCAAAGTTTGGAAACCCCTGGTCTGGACTATTAAATTGTTCCATACAAAAAAATAGTATTTTAGAAACTTCAAGCTTATGCATACCTCCTAGGGGCCGTACTCAAATTACGTAACGCAATTGGGGGGGGGGGGGGGGGTTGAGGTTTGCGTTACGTCACGATTTTAAAACTGCCAGAAATAGCAAAATTTCTGCATGTTCAAGTTTTTAATTTAAACCTCGAGTGCAATTTTACCGTGGACAGTCCACAACTTTCTATGCGCAATGTCAGTTAAGGGATTTTTGGAAAGTGAAAAATTTGCCTAAAAAATCGTCAGATAATTGTTAATAACAAATGAACTATGCAATATAAAAAAAATGCTACGTACTTCCATAGACAATGTATTTTTCAAGATATGTTCAACATTTCAAGTGAATCGGTTGAAAATTGTCTGAGTTATGTTTCCGGCCAACTTAAAAAATGCGGTTTTGAGATAAACGCTGCACAGCCGCCATTTTGAAATTAATCGCTTCAAGAAAATTATTGTATACAGTCACTGATATGTATGATAAACACCCTCTTTTGTAATTTCGATTTATTTTGTAGTTTTTCTGAAAAAAAAATCCCCAAAAAGCCTATTTTTTCGGCCTCTAGAGTGGCCTAACCCCTTCAGCGGGATTCCCATAAATGTATTCTCTCCGTACATCGTTCCGTCGAAAACTTCCGAAGATCTGTTCTGACAAAAAACACGAAGATGTGTTCAGGATTTCGTAGTGTCTTTCCTCCCCCTGTTATGACCGTATAACGGTCAATAGCGGTGTAAAGATACGTAATGTCTTAGCGTAAGAAATATTGTATGAGCACACCTAATGACCAAGGTATCGTGACAAACGTTCGAATTTACCTAACGCGCGTGACGACCCGCGACCGCGGAAATACAACTTTTGCGTCGATGAAAGTTCTGGGAAACAAGAATCTTTCGTGCGAGGAAGGACGAGAGTACTCGGTGACGGAGGGTATACGATTATCGAGCATCAGACACATTGCTGCCGCAGGGGGATGTTATATCACAAACGTTGTCAAACGCAGCTACGGAAATATGTGTGTGCACACACACCTTTTACGTGTGACGTAAACTTTGCAGTACGTGCGATGATCGCGCTAACCTCTGCCACGGCCCCATCACGCTACTTTGCACCGCCTTTTGGCTCTTCCACAGCCAATATACGTGTGTAAAAGTGCACGAGCTCCGAGTTTTGTTAACCGAGTTGAATAACTACGTTAAGAAGCCACGGAAAGTTTTCGTATCTGCAATTGCCTTTTACCCATACATGCAGGTATGTGTGTGTGTGTGTGTGTGTGTGTGTGTGTGTATATTCAGGTGTAAGATTAAAATGGGACACCCTGTATATATATATATATATATATATATATATATATATATATATATATATATATATATATATATATATATATATATATATATACATATATATATATATATATATATATATATATATATATATATATATATATATATATATATATATATATATATATATATACAGGGTGTCCCATTTTAATCGTACACCAGAATTTTCTCGAAAAATATTGCTCGGACGAAATATTGTGTGGAACAAAACTTCTAGGGATTGAAGGGGGACGTTTGAAAAAAATTTATTTGAGGAGCCAAAATTCAAAATGGCGGCGTTACAAAGGCTGACATGTTTTTTTCAAACGGAAACATAACTTTTTTCTATTGCCAAAAAATTTGTCAGCTGAAAACTAAAAACTTTTGTTGAAAAAATTTTTTGATAAAGTTCATAGTTTTCAAGTGAGAACATCATTTTCAATGATTTCAGATGTATCCAGGATTTGTGTGTGTGTGTGTGTGTTTTTTTTTCTACCCATCGTGATCAAAGTTCGTCAAGGATTTAAAGAAGCACGTTTTGGGGCCTGAAAATGGTACAAACGCTATTAAAATGGAAAAAAAACTATTTTTCATCGATTTTCCTCCAAAACTTTCTCATGAAATATCGTCCAAATTTGAAAACAAAAAAACAAAAAAAAAACACACCCACACACATCCACACACATACACGCACGCGCGCCCACACACACACACACACAAATCCTGGATACATCTGAAATAATTGAAAATGATGTTCTCACTTGAAAACTATGAAATTTATCAAAAAAAATTTTCAACAAAAATTTTTAGGTTTCAGCTGACAATTTTTTTGGCAATAAAAAAAAGTTATGTTTCCGTTTGAAAAAAAAACATGTCAGCCTTTGTAACACCGCCATTTTGAATTTCGGCTCCTCAAATAAATTTTTTTCAAACGTCCCCCTTCAATCCCTAGAAGTTTTGTTCCACACAATAGTTCGTCCGAGCAATATTTTTCGAGAAAATTCAGGTGTAAGATTAAAATGGGACACTCTGTATATATATATATATATATATATGTGTGTGTGTGTGTGTGTGTGTGTGTGTGTGTGTGTGTGTGTGTGTGTGTATATATATAGCAAAATAAAGGATACGGGGTTGACCGAGTCAACCTTCCGTCGACACACTTCGCTGGCTGCGATTTTAACACACCGCGTCAATTTGGCCAGGATGGTACTTCATCCACCTGCCATGAACAATTCTTTGGTCGGTTTTTTATTATTTTTTAATCACGAATACACTTACAACGCTTTTTAATATATTCGTATAATTGAAATTCGCAAAATATAGAATTAGATTGTTGTAAAAGAATTATTGAAAATTTTCAATTTCGGCAAAGTAAGTATTTTATTTAAAATTCGTCCGGGTTGAAATTAACCAGCATGTCAATGGAGGGTAAATGAGAGTCGCCCTCTGAACGTAAACATAATGGTTGCCGTTTAACCGGCCGACTAGATCTGGCCGACCATTTAACTCGCCGACCATTAAACTTGCCACCCAAAAACTCGCCGGCCCGCCAAGAGAGAGGACAAACCCAAACAAACCCAAACGAACTCAAGATTTTGCGAAAACTGCACAATTTCAGTTTCACAAAATAATAGTCGGCGAGTTTCTAGTCGGCGAGATCTTTGGTCGGCCAGTGTATTGGTCGGCCAGATCGAATCGGCGAGTTAAGGGGAGCGTAGGGGTTTCAGCGTGGAAAAAACAGTTTTGCGAATTTTTTTCATCTATATGGTTGTAGTAAATTTATCGAAACCTTTTGTACATTGTTAAGTGTCATTTCAAGAACATTCCGTGAAATTTGTACGCGAAAATATCAACAAACAAGCCGGTGCCGCGTTTTTCTCGAAACCACTTTTTCAAAGTCCGTGTTCACTGCCATTTGAAAACTACATGACCGATTTATTTCAAACTTGGTACACACTTTCTACATATAAAATACCTCCCCCCAACGGTTAGTTTGAGTTTTTTTCACATTGAGGGGGTTTTCCACCCTCAAAATGGCGGAATTTTTCGTGAAAAATAGCACTTTTCACTTGACACGACCACCAAAAATTTAGAAATGAAAAAAAAATTATCCAAGACCGTTGGGGGGAGGATTTGATGATACTTTGACTAAATTTTAATGGTACTTGATTTCAGATAATTTCTAGCTGAGATACAGTGAACACCGCAAATCGTGTTTTTCCAAAGGCGTTCGTGGAAAAGGTTTGTCGCCGGCTTGTTTGTGGATATTTTCGCGTACAAATTTCACGGAATGTTCTTGAAATGACACTTAACAATGTACAAAAGGTTTCAATAAATTTACTCTATCCATATAGATGAAAAAAAATCGCAAAAAAGTGTTTTTTTTTCACGCTGAAACCCCTCCCCCCTTAAGGCCTTAGGCCACTCTAGAGGCCGAAAACAATAGGCTTTTTGGGGATTTTTTTTTCAGAAAAACTACAAAATAAATCGAGATTATAAAAAGGGTGTTTATCATACATATCAGTGACTGTATACAATAATTTTCTTGAAGCGATTAATTTCAAAATGGCGGCTGTGCAGCGTTTATCTCAAAACTGCATTTTTTAAGTTGGCCGGAAACATAACTCAGACAATTTTCAATCGATTCACTTGAAATATTGAATATATCTTGAAAAATACATTGTTCATGGAAGTACGTAGATTTTTTTTATATTGCAATCGGTTGAAAATTGTCTAAGTTATGTTTCCGGCCAACTTAAAAAATGCAGTGTTGAGATAAGCGCTGCACAGCCGTCATTTTGAAATGAATCGCTTCAAAAAAATTATTGTATACAGTCACTGATATGTATGATGTACACCCTTTTTGGAATCTCGATTTATTTTGTAGTTTATCTGAAAAAAAAAATCCCGAAATAGCTTATTTTTTCGGCCTCTAGAGTGGCCTAACCCCTTAAATCATTGCGAAACAGAATCGTATAAAAATATCGTTCCCAGAGGAACTGCATCGATGTGAGTAAAGCTGGGTTCACAATCGCTATTTGTAATTAGAATAACGACAACATCATTCGAAATCCGTCAATTCCAGAGTACGCTTTTGTCGGTGACAATGTGACGAAAAAAATGCGAACCAAGTCACGAAAAGGTTGAACGGCAGCAAAAATTGTATAATAAGAGCGTGTATTTGATTATTAGATGGCTGCCGAATCTTTTGAGGCTTGTGAAAAATCCAAAGAACGCAGATTCAGCGTGGTTTTTTTTTAAATGGAAAAGGCGTCACGACTGTTGTCTTGTGATGTTTTATTCGTATTTCTATACGATATCGGAAAAATATAGCGGCTACCGGATCTTTCAATGATATTGGAATTTACACCGTTGCAACGAAACCTTTGTTTTCTCATTGCAATTTTTGTTTGGCGGATCAAAGCCACGATAAACTTTTTTCAAGATTCTTATTAGAGACCTATAATCTAACTCTATTGAATAATATTTTGAATAACAATAAAAATCAAGAAATAGAAAATACAAAAGAATTTCCGTTGCATTCCAACGATGCAAACTTCAACAGCATATGTTTCAATGAGGATTATGTAGTTAATGGCAGCGATTGGTGTGCGAGCATAGGTCGCACTCTAAACCAAGAATGTTCAAATATCTTTGCCAGATTAGGTTGACATGTCAATTTTTCCTTCAAGTGAATCAACGTAATTAATACGTCCTGTCTCAATGCTCAGCAGATTGAAAAACACGGGATCAAGTGATTTCATGCTCGCATAGAATTACACTATAGCAGGGGTCGGCAAGAATTTGATGGTGGGGTCCGGATATTTTCGAAACTTTTTATTGAGGTGCAGAGAAAAAAATCTGCAAATATCAATTACAGTAGGCAGATTATTGTTGTTTCTAAAAAAAATGTGGCATATAAAAATACATATTATTGGTTTTGATTTTTATTCTTCTCTTAAAAATAATGTACTTTACATAGGTTCTTAATGTGAGAAATTCCACCTCCGATCTTGAGGCAGTTTTTTATAGATTGGCTCTCGCGAGGAACAACATATGCAAAGCGTGTCTGCAAGACACGCGTCCGCTAAGCATCAACGATATATATATTTAAAAAAATTCTTTTTAGAGAAAGATGCTTCACATATATAAATATGTTGAGCCAAACATAGTTGCCAGGTTAAGAGCCAGTTTTTTACAACTTGGATACTTTTCTGACACATGTTTGCCCCAAAATTCTTCACTGGGTGCAGATTTGTACATTTGCAAGGAAACCATCTTTTTGCAAGACGATTATTTCCATTGCAAGTGGAGATAGACTTTGATAGACCGAACAACTTCGCAGCCACGTCCGTTCATTCTGCTGCTGGAGAAACATCATAAGGCGATTTAAGGGAGACTTTGTCCTTGAAATCCGCGGGAGATGTTAGCGGCCAACATGAGCAGCTAGAAGAAGAGGAGGGATGCCTCTATGGACCAGGCATTGCCGATTAACGGTAATTATAAACACATTTGTGTAAACACATTACAAAACTTTAAACGCGTTTTTCTCGAAAACACGTTTTTAAAAATGGCTGACATTCTCCTGACCGCTGTAATTAACATATCGACCTGAAATTTGGAGAGCATACTCAGAAAATATGTCTTCACGGAATGACGGATCGTTTTTCCGATAGATACATTTTTGCATTTATTATTCATCTTTTTATGCGAAAAAAACGCGAAAATTCGATTTTTTTTAAATTGCCGCCATTTTCCGAAATTTGTACTAAACGAAAAACCCATCCGTCATTCCATGACCAAAGGGTCACAGATTGATAATATGCTTTGAATTTGTGTTTCAGATCAACAAAGAGGGGGCAGTGATGTCAGCCGTTTACCTCCCGCGATTTGAGGACCTGTTTTCGCGGAGCTGCAACGGCCGCCATTTTGGTTTTTTTTTCAAAACAAAATTTTTTTAACGTTCTGTATATCATGAATAAAAGCAAGAAAAAACCGCACTCAAAAAGCTTCACTCGTTTCTTTTGAAAAAAATATAATGTAAACACCTGAAATATGGCACTCCAATGACAAAGTCTCCGTTAAGCTCGCTGCGGAGAATGTGTCTGCTCAGGTCCCTAGTCTACCCAACGATGAACGGTTGGTACGAAGCCACATGACTTACAATTGGATGTGCGGAGAACGTGGATTCTTAATGAAATACAGCGATCCGTCGTTCCCATGCATAATGAGTGAGCAAATATATTACAGCGAATGTATATAACCAGCAAGCGGAGACTATCTCGCTGAGGTGCGTGATTCCGTGGCTTTCCGGGACGGCGATTAGAGCGATTACCGTTAGGCAGCCGTTAGCTCGTGACGAAGGATCTAACGGCGTCGCTTTTCTACTATACAATAGATGGAATCTATGTGCGCGCGTGTACACGAGGCAAGAGTTCTCGGTCAAAACGCGTCAAAGGGCCAAAAGGGGTTCTTGTTCTGTTGCCGTTCCTCGTACATTAAAATACATCTGTGTATGTACATATGTAACATGCACGAGGATGTAGTAGTTCACGTGACGCGATGTCACGTTACCCGCTCGCGACAGGTGTCGGTTCGCACAAGCCCCTACCCGCGCCCCAAGCACCCCTACAAGAATGACTCGAACCACCTCATTCTCTGGCCCGCAGAGGAAAACTATGATCGCCGCCAATAGCGGATCCTGTTGGCTCGCCCATCTCTTCTGCTCCTTCTGCACGGACCAAAGAGCCAGTGTCATTCAGTAGTCGGAAAAAGTCCCTATGCACCCGGACCACAAAATGGTTGTGACTTATCACTATGAAGGTCACAGTACAGGAGTTTAAACTTTCGAACGTCCGCAAAATTGTGAAAAAAGCACTGAAGCACGACTGCTGTAGATCGTGCACGATATATTATATATACGCGTATGTTTTTTGACAAAAAAATAACCTTAACCCTTTGTGCTCGAGGGGTGGCTCTTGCTCACCACTTACTAGCCTAGTGATACAGACCTTAAGGTGGGATATACATTTACAATGATCAAAAAATGGATTTCTTTTTTTTCGTTAAGGGGCTACACCAGTGTGAACACTGAACATTTGGGGGATTTTCGGGAATTTTTTGGAAGAAAAGTGCTCAATTAAATGTTTCGGAAAATTAGGAATATATTTGGCTATATTTGACCTGTATTACATAATTTTTCCATAGAAAAATATTGAGCTCCAAGCGACTTATGCGTTGTCTTCGGAGGCGCAAAAAAAAGTTCCTCCACTGCTGACATGATTCCGGCCGATTGAGTCGCTGAAACCGAAAAAGGAAAAAATGTCGTTAAACTGGAAGGAATTTCCTGTACAATGATGTAGGATTTTCGATAAATATCAAAATCTAACAAAATGGCGTAGTTATGAAAAAAAGTCTGTTTTCTTGCCTATAAAATGGTCGTTTTTTCAAATGCCAAATCGTCAATTTTCATCTAATCAAAAAAGTCCTACGTCATTGTAGAGTAAATATATTCAAGAGTTTTTTTTATTTTATTTTTTATTTTTTAGGCGAGGGTTAAAATGCAAATTACGCACCGTAAGAGAGTCCAAGGACCCTCTCGTGTGTCGGACTCCCACACATGCCGGTGATCTCGTATGTCGGAATTGGTGATATACCGACTAAACAATCCCCCTCCACTGTCTACCCAAACAAACCCAAACAAACTCAGTTCAAATTTCAAGTCAATCGGATAATTGCTCTTTGAGTTAGAATGTCAGCAAATTTGAAAAATCTCATTTCGAGAAAAACGCGTTTAAAGATTTAACTATCGATTTTTGTAAGATAAAATGATATTTACCATAAAAACTGCTAATTACAGAAAATTCTTGAAAGCATAAACTGTCGAAAAAGGCAAAAAAATCGATTTTTTTAAAGGGTCACACTGGTATAGCCGCTTAAACGATAGAACTATATATGTAGAATATTTTCCCAAAGTTTCAAAGCGAAATTCGAAAAACTTCAAACGTTACAGCCCGTCGACGCTGTGCCTCACCGCTCGGATTCGGAGCGGGCGTGAAATTCAAACGCGTTTTTCTCAAAACTGCATTATCGAAATTGGCGTGCAGGATTACTTAAAAACTATTAAGCCGATTGAGTTGAAGCTTGGTAGAAATATTGATAATATTGGTACCTTCTACTTGACGAGAATTATTTTGAAAAATTGGAATAAAAACTACTTTTTTAATCCACATTTTACAAAAATGTTGCGTGAAATGGTGATTTTTTTTGTAAATGCGTGCCATTTCCTGAAATTTGCATTTTCTTCGTTTTAAATACCGCCACATAGAAACTATACATGTTCTAACTGAAAAAATGTTCGAACTTTTTGGCAAATCAAAGTTTACGGGAAGCTAGACTGCACGCCGATTCGCAACTCCCGCGGCGACCTTGCTGTAACACTCTGCCACGGCTCCGTCACTTCAATGATGAATTCATTTAAAAAAATTGTTTTGTATACTCAAATATACTATTGAAGTATACCTAAAGTTCGATAATTGTAGAATAATTATTTCTTAGTTTAAAAAATCTCTTAATATTGCTTTTTTTCCTGTCTAAATATCCTGCCTTAAGGTAGTACCTCCACAGAAGAGTTGAATTAAGAAATGGTTGAAATTTGACATATACGTTATTTAATACATTATCCAAACATCTGTGCAATTTGAATAAGTTTGACCACCCCAAACCTGAGATATTTACACTTAAAGTTGGCTTGGTTTACACGTAACAAATGCGTTATGATGGGCAAACAGAGCATCATTAATTCTACCGTCAAAACTAAAATTAAGAAATTGATCAAAAACGAGGATAAGCTACAGTAAGATATCGCGAATAATGTGAAAAAAAATAAGAATGATTCACCATCTAGTTTCCAAGATATAACCATGAGAAGCCTTCACAATTTTGGTGCAAAGCCTGGCAAAGCCTGGGAAAAAAACAATTGGGGCAAAGCCTGGACAGTCCCGGCAAAAAGTTTACTGGCAATGGTCGATCAAAAACACAATACAAAATATATTTTACGGCAATAAGTGATATCCATCTTATTATCTACTAGTACCGAGTCAATATTGCGTAGTTTTTAATTTTATTCATTACTAATTACACCAATTATCAATCTTTTAAACATGAACATGGTATGTAAACTTTTGGTTGAGATTTTCGCAGAGGAACTACCTTAAGTGCACAGGGTTAATTTGATTTCGATATTAATCGAAAGTATGCAACGTAAATACGGGTATAAGGCAAAGTATCGAGAGGGTATGAAAATGAAAAGTTATCAATATGTTTTTAGCGAAACTTCAAAACATGTATATGTTTTCTCGAAATTGTCATTTTGCATGTAGTCTGACTTTTTTAATAGATGCTATTCGATTACTTTGTAGTTTTTTTTTCAATACAATAGTTTGAAATATTTGAAAATCTTTCTATAAAACAGATCTGGCAGAAAACTCGTCGTTATCCTTTTCTTACTGTATTTTGGGTATGCAAATCATTCCTCTGGAGTGTAACTATCCAGAGTTCCTATACACTAGCAAGCTGAAGAGGTACTACATATTCAGAAACATCAGAATCAAAAACATTCCTTGAAACCATTGGACATTAATTTAACGGAGACTTTGTCCTTGGAGTGCCATATTTCAGGTGTTTACATTTTATTTTTTATAAAGGAAACGAGTAAAGCTTTTTGAGTGCGGTTTTTTTCTTGCTTTTATTCATGATATACAGAACGTTAAAAAAAATTTTTTTGAAAAAAAAAAAACCAAACGGCGGCCGTTGCAGCTCCGCGAAAACAGGTCCTCAAATCGCGGGAGGTAAACGGCTGACATCACTGCCCCCTCTTTGTTGATCTGAAACACAAATTCAAAGCATTTTATCAATCTGTGACCCTTTGGTCATGGAAAGACGGATGGGTTTTTCGTTTAGTACAAATTTCGGAAAATGGCGGCAATTTAAAAAAAATCGAATTTTCGCGTTTTTTTTCGCATAAAAAGATAAATAATAAATGCAAAAATGTATCTATCGAAAAAACGATCCGTCATTCCGTGAAGACATATTTTCCGAGTATGCTCTCCAAATTTCAGATCGATATGTTAATTACAGCGGTCAGGAGAATGTCAGCCATTTTTGAAAACGTGTTTTCGAGAAAAACGCGTTTAAAGTTTTGTAATGTGTTTACACAAATGTGTTTATAATTACCGCTAATCGGCAATGCCTGGTCCATAGAGGCATCCCTCCTCTTCTTCTAGCTGCTCATGTTGAGCCGCTAACATCTGCCGCCGATTTCAAGGACAAAGTCTCCCTTAATCCCTCACTGAAAAAAAATCAAGAGCATAGGGACCTCACAATAAGTAACGATATTTTGTAACCGTTTTTCTCAATCATTCCTCTTGAGAACTGTAAATCAGTTCATATATTGTGTGACGGCTGACGCCAGCTCATCATGCTTGCCAGAGCAGGGCCTTCTACATCTCCTTTTCCGAAGAGACTGATTATGTCGTATCATTTTCGTAGCTTACACTTTTTTTCAACAGGCCTAGTGTTTTATGAGGTGGTCTCACAGGCGAGGGCGTTATTCTTCTTGTCATTCTTAACTGTATTATTTTTCAATAAAATAAGTCGCTCTTTGCCTGTTCAAGTGGAAATTCTAGACGCCTACGCACCGCCGGATTTTGAGGTTAGAAAAACGTAGCATGCCGCGCTATGAATAAAAATCCGATCGAATCGTCCTTCCTCTGGCAGTATTCTTCTGAATTCCACCCGTCATGTGAGATCCAGTCATGATGGAGGCGCCAGAGAAGTGACACCATCTTGGTTACGGATGTGTGAATATGCATGAGGTTACATAAAAATGATTCTCTTAGATTATTGCCATGCTGCTATCGAAAGAAGAAAGGCTCGGTAGAAAAAGAAAAGCTAGACAAAAAGAGATCCGGTAGGAAGGGAGAAGTTGAAACAAAAACGGCCAGATCAATATTCAAAGAAAAAGGAGAAGAAGATATTAGTAAGCCAATAAAAACTTGATAGGAAAAAGTTTGCATCATTTTTGTGACCCCACTATTATTTTCTAAATTATATTATATCGATTAGAACTGAAGGCAATTGCAATTTTCAGATGAAAAACTGAATTTTCTTTGCTCATAAATTTCGTTGTCCTGCAAAGTCATCATTTCGAGGGAACCACCCATATATAGTGTACATTTGTAATACTTTTCTAATGTCTTTGATTATCGGCATATGTACAAGATGAAATAAGTTATAATAAGACAGTACAAATCTCGATGCTAATTATTTACAACTGTGGATTATTTCTTTTGTTTTTTTTTTTATAGAATTTCGGTTTTCGTGCTCCTGTTTCCGGTATTTTAGTAGTGATGTTCCGAAAACGATTTCGGGATTATTTATTAGTCCTTTGATAGATTCATTTCGATTTTTACTTTTTTAGGGTTAAAGCAGTATTGTTGTCTAGAGCGCTATTTGCCAGGTGCATTTGGGATGGAAGGGATGGAATAACCCTTGAACTTTTTGAGTTTTCGTACTGAAATATTTTACACACGTTCATTGATTGTTCAAGAATATGTACAAATTAAGTTTCAACTCCTGTACTCCAACCTTCACAGTACTCACGTTCGGGTCTGTCTTTTTCTATGAAAGAGTTAAGTCTATACGAAGCTGAGAATATATATATATATATATATATATATATATATATATATATATATATATATATATATATATATATATATATATATATATATATCTATATTTCATTGTTATTATTAAAACTATAATCCGTCATACAAATATAAAAATGCATAGTTTTGATATTGGTTGGAAACACAAAAGGAACGAGATAGCTGAACAATGGCAAGTAGTAATATAGAGTAGTTTAGATGGTGCATCCAGTGATGCACTCTAATCTATTTATATGTGTTTATTCCGTGTGGAAGCGTTCTCGTAGATCCAGGGGCTTGTATTTTTTAGTCTTCTCGTAATTGCTGGTCTGTCAAGTAGGTTGGTTGCGAGTGGGTTTGGATGCTGGTCAAGTCTCGTTTCGTACGTCGTGCATAGTTTTTGTGCAACGGTTTTGATTTTTTCTATCCCGGGATCTCGGTGTAGTCTGGCGTTGGTAACGAACCAAGGAGCGTTTGCCATGATGCGAAGCGTCTTGGCTTGGAATCTTTGGAGGATTTCTATATTCAAGTTGCAGGCAGTTCCCCAGAGTTGGATACCGTACGTCCAGATGGGTCGAAGTATAGTTTTGTAGATTAGTAGTTTTTTATAGAGCGATAGCTTCGAATTCCTACCGATGAGCCAGTACATTTGTTTGACTTTAATGTCTAGTGCCTTTTGGTTATTTTTTATATGGCTTGTCCAAGTTAGCCTTCGATCGAGATACATTCCCAGGTATTTAAGGAGGTACGGTGATGACCATGCTAGTAAACTTAGAGTCTATTTCACGCCGCAATACTGCCACGTTTTAGATATATATATGGCCTATTTTTCGAGAAATATTTTTGAAGTATTGAATTTCGAGTTTCCTATTATTTTTATAATATGGAAACAACCTTAATAATCTACTACTCGACTTCCGTAGTACGCCATATCGTTGACGTTTAGCATCGTCGCATTTTCGGTGGCTGTCATCGGTTCCACGCGCCCGGCTTATTATTTTTTGTAGCCGGTTAACATGGAGAATGAAAATACTGTGAAAGTTTATCAAAAGAGTAACGGGATTGTACCTGAAGTCCAGTTTAGAGACAAATGTAGATTCTGACGGACAAGAATTAGAAAATGAAAAGATAATATTGCGATTGCAAATAAAAAACGTCGCGTTGAAGTTAACCTCAATGTCCAATGTCCAATCTGTCCAAAGTCAAAACATATTTCATCGATTGTTATGTTATTTTTCCCTTTCCCAATTTTCACAATATTTGCAGGTATAAAAAGGAACGTTTATTTTATATGACGGTTCTCCCATGCTGAATTTATATATAGATGCGTTGTATAGGTACATGTCGCCAGAAAAATTGAGATGCCTTTGCTGTACGTAAAAGAACTTCAAGTAAACATCGACGAAAGGCCCTTTATAATCCATTTAAAAAATGTACGGCTTCGCACAATCATATTTTTCATTCGCGTTGAAAATATCCGATAGACTAATCAAATTTGCGCGGGTATCCGGCGTTGCCACACGTCGAGCAAGATGGCTGCTGTTACGTCACGAGAAGTCTCGCTCTCCGAAAACTTCGGTTTTTGCGACTTTATTTCTAAATTTATTGCTTATTTCTGCGGTGAGCTTTCCAATTCAAGGTGCCTCATCGATCACAAAGATTTAACGAACGCAACCGTCAGTGTTTTTTTACGTGTTTCTTGGCTCCAAGTAGCACAAAAAAATCGATATATGAGAGGACAGGCACATTTTGTCGTCTACGTGTGACTAATTCACCAACTTTAACAATTAATAACTCGGAAAGTGCACGGTAAATCTCGTGGAAACTCCGCACACGCATGGGCGAAGGTCTCGACAATGCTAAAAAAAAATCGGGCTTTTATCTTGAACTCGCTCCAGTCACCGTACCTCCTTAACCTCGTTGGCCACGGGAAGGGGTTGTCCAAAGGCTGAGAATATGGAGCAGCCAAATCGAAGGCCCGCACAGAGTTCATTAGGATCCAGACAATGAGAGAAAAGTACATGGTGTTTACAACAAACGCCCATGGGAAAAGAAACCACATTAAAACTAACTATCATTTATTGGCAGAACAATCATAGTTGATACTCTGCCATGGTCATGGTCGATACCATGCCTGGTTATGAAGTTCCTGCCAATGAATCATGATCAGCTAGACTGCATCATCCCTTAGCATGTCCGTTCTCACAGATCCAGACAATTTCACGTACTCCTGCGTAAGAAACTTACGACGGAAGTGATGGACTTGATACTGTGACGGAAGCGTCTTCGTTTGCCATAGCCCACGTGTTGATACCAGAGACCCAACAAAAAGTTCGAGCTTACCATTTTTCCACGTGTAACAATTTACCAAAGTTCGATCTTTCCTTACTCCTGTATAAGTTTTGTTTTCTTTTCACAATGCATAACGCTGTTTCGCGTCGCTCGACTTCCGCAAACTAATAATTCATGAAGTTCCCGCGCTACCGCGTACGCGCATATACGGAATTGCCATCTCTTTCGCTCCATCGTGGTATATAAATATACTCGAGTTATATCATGTAAGGTATACGCTATGCACGATTCTCTACCCGGTCGTTCATTGTGTAATTATCCAACTTTCCGAGGCATTAAAAATTCGTGGCTATAATACCCGGATAGAGATAGAAAAGTCGCATCGCGCAAAATAATGCTTGTACACGATAAATTCATGCACATCGATATACATCCCTATTATGTGTACGAGTGTGTGTACATGACGTTGGCGGGGTTGAGGTATGGGGCGCTGAGTCTTGTGTCAGCTGCAAAGACTCCCAGAAGGTAATTACCGCGCATCAGGACGCGTACACCACCACAACTGGCTTTACGTTCTCGTAATAGCTCCCAGGTGCGTGTACGTCGCGGGGGAGTTCTAACGTTGCCGATTTTGTCGTTGATCCTGTTTGATCCTCGCGATCTCACCGGCAACCCGACACGTACGGCGGAATTATATACACACGGGGACTTATTACGTCTGCGTATGTGTGTATACCCGTATGTACGTATATGTGGGTAGGAGTGATTTTGGGGTCATGCGACTTCGAGCAAGGTTCTCATACGGTAGTCAGTGTCTCCATACTCAACATTACATTGCCCTCAATGTATTCGAAATCACCTTTGTCTGCATACTCATGAATCCGCATGCAACCTCAACACGAATTGTTTTCCAAGTGTTCCATAACTATACTCGTCATCTGCAACTTCAGCGCTCGTGCTTTTTAATATTCAGCGATGCATTCGCACTCTTATCAGCACTTTTGATGCGACAGTCACACACACACGCGGCAACGTGACAATAATAAAATCATAACACATAGTTTGACGTCGTAAAGCGCATGAATAATTCTGGAGCAATACGGTGTTTTTTTTTTGTTCGTACGATCGATCCGTACGTCCTCTGTCCACTGTCATTTCGGGCTTACGATAATCCCCCGATGGGAGATGTCGAAAAAGAGTACCGGATGAAAATTACACCCAATATGTCTTGTGTGGTTTTTTTGTTGGGCACATGTACATTGGGAGTTGTCAATAGGCACTGTCAATTGTCACGAGTATCACGAGTGTCGAGGATTTTTCTCAGGGAGGATTCTTTTATGTCGAGTGCATAAAGGACTGGGAGAAATGGGAATCATCTGTAGGTATGCTGTTATGAAGATATAGAGAACTTTTTCGGTTTTTTTGAGTATGTGTTGGTTAAGGCGGTCCTCTAGTTTCTCGGGTCGGAAAAATCGATTTTTTTTTTATAAATCACATCTACAACATGTGTAGAAAATGTGTGCCAAAGGATTTTTCGATATTCGAAGTGGTTCACAAGTTACGGCCCTGGGACGGAGCAGGTATACGGAGCAGGTATACTTTCAAACGCGTTTTTCTCGAAACACCATTTTTCGAAACGGTGACCACGATATTTCAGAAACTACTGCACCGATCTTGTTCAAATTTATACAGCATCTTTAATATGTTATAAGCCAGCGATTGAACGCAGCGATTGATAGGATTATCGTGATTGCTTCGATATTTTTTTTTGTACGAGCGAAAAACTTAAGAAAAAATGAGTAAAAAATAGAATGTAATTTTCAAAAGTGTATAAAAAAGTCAATTTTTGTAATTTAGAATTCACTCTAGTTCAATCGCTAGTCTTAAATATGAAGATTAAAATGCCGTTTGGTTTTTTGATTTCAGATAAGCAGAACAGCCGCAATCATGGTCACCGTCAAGCACCTCTTTTACTTGATGTCTTCCTGTCGGCCACTATAACTTTTATTCTATTATATGTTTTGACTTCAAAAAATTTGTAAAGCTTATTTAAATGTTAATAAAGATTATGCAAAAACAATGAGATTGATTATTTCGATGCTTTGCCCGTAAAAAATTATTGAAAAAGCCGTAAAAAAAACAGCCGAGAAACTAGAGGACCGCCTTAAGAAATCATTCGTTCTGAAACATAAATTCAAAGCATATTATCAATCTGTGACCCTTTGGTCATGGAATGACGGATGGATTTTTCGTTTAGTACAAATTTCGGAAAATGGCGGCAATTAAAAAAAAAATCGAATTTTCGCGTTTTTTTTTTGCATAAAAAGATAAATAATAAATGCAAAAATGTATCTATCGAAAAAACGATCCGTCATTCCGTGAAGACATATTTTCTGAGTATGCTCTCCAAATTTCAGGTCGATATGTTAATTACAGCGGTCAGGAGAATGTCAGCCATTTTTAAAAACGTGTTTTCGAGAAAACGCGTTTAAAGTTTTGTAATGTGTTTGCACAAATGTGTTTATAATTACCGCTAATCGGCAATGCCTGGTCCATAGAGGCATCCCTCCTCTTCTTCAGCTGCTCATGTTGAGCCGCTGAATGATCTCCCGCTGCATTTCAAGGACAAAGTCTCCCTTAAACTATAATTTTTGTATTTAAAAATGAATAAACATGAATTACATTTTTTTAAATGTATTTCAAGACTTTATTTATCAAGCCCAATAACTTTTATATTCATATCTTTTATAAAATCCTCAATAAAAGATCGCGAAAATAGCCTTTTTCGTGGCTCTAAAGTGGACTAGCCTCTTAAGTTAGCCGGAAACATAACTCAGACAATTTTCGACCGATTCACTTGAAATGTTGAATATATCCTGAAAAACACATTGTCTATGGAAGTACGTAGGATCTTTTTTTTATTGCATAGTTCATTTGTTATGAAAAATAGTTTTTTCATATTTGAATCATATTTTTTCGGCCTCTAGAGTGGCCTAACCTCTTAAGGTGGTTCGGAAAAAACAATTCAATGATCGACTAACCTCCTATTTTTTTTTGTTCGAAAGAGATAGTATGTCATTAACCACGTGGAAATAAAAAATTTTACGCCACTCCACCGTACCATTTCCGAGATATGAACGTTGGAAGTTGGCCTAAAATACACGCACTCAAACGTAACCTCCGAAAAATTTACCGGAAATGATAACTTTACGTAAAATTTAGTCGTTTGACCCAACAAACAAAACGTCTTATTCGTATCTCCGATCTTCGTATCTTCAAAAAATTGTAGCTGATCCACCGTGTAATTTTTTCACAATAATTTATTAAATTTCGCTATGCAGCATCTGTCTCTCTCTAAACGGTGATCGGAGCGTCAGCTGTGATTGCTAGGGGAAATTCCTAGACGGCAATTCACGAAGAATGCGATATGAATGTCGACCGAATGCCTACACTTTAGATTATGCTGAATACAATAAGAATAGAATAAAAGTAATAATAAAACGAAGGATAAAAATGAATAAAAATATGTCGATTGTAGATCTCATTTTTTAAATTGAGTATTACGTATACAAATATACATATGAAGAACGGCTGTAAACATTTTTATTTAGAAAACTTTAAAATCTCTTTGTCTTTTCGTTCTGTATATTTACCTGAAGATGAAATTTAGAAAAACTGCCCAATCAATCTTTTATAATTTATCTGCGTGAACAAAAACAGATCAATTTTCTTTAAAAAAAGAAACGACCACTTACACGTAATTGTGCCATGTTTTGACATTTGTCGAGTCGTTGAGAGGTGATGTTTGAATGATTCTAAAGTGAGGTTAGTAGCGTTGCCAACTGCTTAAAACACGAACTCACTAGTAAGGTCGATAATGATCAACCGAGTGCTAAATAACCAATGTCGATTATAAGTATTTATGAAAATCATCATAAATTTTCATTCTAATGGGTGCCAAAAAAAAAATATTTTTTTATGCGATTAAATTCTATGCATTTTAAACATTCAAAATAAAAAAATAAAAATCGTTAAAATTGTCAATTTGACTTCCGGGTTTTCTTTCGAACTCCCCTACCATGTCTTAAAATGACAATGAGTCAAAAATGTATCTGGACACGATTGAACTGAAAAAGAAGTTGAAGCGTTTCTAGAGCATCCTCGACCCTGGACTTCTGATCAGCTCATTGGATCGGATTTCCAATTGCTGCTTGTAATTACACACTTGATCAATAATCTGGCTTAAGGGGTGTGAATGCTGAAAATTTGGGTGATTTTCGGGAATTTTCGGAAGAAAAGTACTCAAAAAAATGTGTCGGAAAATTAAAAATATATTTGGCCATATGTGACCTATATTACATAATTTTTTCATAGAAAAATATTGAAGCCAAGCGAGTCATGCGCTGCCTTCGGAGGCGCCAAAAAAAAAGTTCCTCCACTGCTGACACGATTCCCGCCGATCGAGTAGCTGAAATCGAAAAAGGAAAAAATGTCGTTAAACTGGAAGGTATTTCCTGTACAATGACGTAGGATTTTCGAAAAATATCAAAATCTAACAAAATGGCGTAGTTATGAAAAAAGTCTGTTTTCTCGCCTATAAAATGGTCGTTTTTTCAATGCCAAATCGTCAATTTTCATCCAATCAAAAATATCCTACGTCATTGTAGAGTAAATATATTCAAGAGTGCTCAGTTCAAATTTCAAGGCAATCGGATAATTGCTCTTTGAATTACTATGTCAGCAAATTTGAAAAATCTCATTTAGAGAAAAAAAGCGTTTAAGGCGTTACCCCCACTTGTGGCGCAAAAAAAGGGCTTTTTCATGAATTTTTTAAAAGAAAACTACAAAACTTTTTTAATCGATCAATATACCATCTTAAAGAACACATCTTGAAGAACTTTCAGTAATTTTTTTATTGGAAAATCTCACATTGTTTAGTGGCAAATGGCCGTCAATGAAATAATGTTTTTATATACACGGTTTGCGGTGACCAAGATTGCGGCGAAGTGGATCATCTGAAAAAAAAATGCGGATGGATTTAGTCAAATATAAGTATAAACTAGTCTTTAATCGAAGGATTTTAAAAAATATTCATTTTTCACAAAATGGCGGACAGTCAAAGTTAATGGCTCGATTTTAACGAAAAAAACGGCCGTTTTTTGGCTATAAAACGGCCATTTTTTTCGACAAAAAAATCGAACGATTAAAGATTACATTTTTATGTATTAAATAAGCCTGCAAAATTTCAAGAAGATCGGTTCATTAGTGTTCGAGTAATCTTGGTCACCGACTTCAGAAATGCCATTTTGAGAAAAACGCGTTTAAAGTTTCTCTTTCAACGCTCTTTCAACGCGGATTCTTCACTTTCAACGCTCATATCTCAGTCAATTTTGTTCGGATCGACTTGAAATTTTCAGGACATATTCTCAGCCACTTATACTTCAAAAAATGCAATAAAAAAATCGATTTTTTCAAAATCGCAAGTGAGGGTAACCCCTTAAAGATTGACCTATCGATTTTTGACAGATAAAATGATCAGAGATACGACCTTGAAATTTTTACAGGATATTCTACAAAGTATAAACTGTCCAAAAAGGCAAAAAAAAATCGATTTTTTTTAGTGTCACACTGGTAAAGCCCCTTAATAATCGGCCAGCTAATTTACAATATCATCCAGCGATTTCTGTTCCCAGGGTAGATCCGTTCTCCGACCAAGTCGTGGCTACCCGATGTTACCTCAATGACAGTCGCAAAAGAGGATTTTCAATTCGCAAGATTGCAGAATCAAATGACCAGAGAGTGCGAATAATTGAAATTGAGAAATGTCACGAAGAATCGGTGCAATCGGTACGGTGCTAAGCCGATTCGTAGACGGCTCGTATCACGGTAGAATTACGCGTACTTTTGCGATCAACGTGTTTTCTCGCGTATGGGCGTTTTGTACGTACTTTTGCCGCATGCATGCAGAGGAGGGGGGCATTTCTATGACAAAACTATTCACGACTATACAGTTTGGTGACTGTGCAAGTGAGATACGCGCATGTCCCTCGTACCGAGGGCGTATCGTTCTCTTTGCGACTCGGCCAATCGACATTGCCGTCGAGCGCGTAATTGTTGTACTACAAGATAGTACAATATACCGCGGCCAAGTTGCCCATCGTGATCCGCGTTGTCCGAGGGACGACAGTGGTCAGACCCGCGGCGGCGCGTTATCGTCGCCCAACCTTTACGGCAGTCCTCTTGCATATCACTGTCCCTTTTTGTTCACTCCAAAGTTTACTTCCTATCCTCCCGTAGTTCACGCTTCATTCCGGGATCATGCAAGTCGTAAACTTTTCGGTCTGACCCAGTGGAAAGATCCGGGTCGCGACGGACACGCAGATTTTTTATTTTTTTCTCCCTCCCTTCCCAACTTCTCTCTCTCTCTCTCTCTCTTTGCTTGTCTTTTTCGAAAAAACTAGGATCGCAGCCAAATATCCTGCGGTAACTTTTGCGATAAATAAAAATACAGTGTTCCCCGTTAAAGTTCGCACACGACTTCCGGTGTGTCCTGGGCACATTAGTCACGCAATCATGGCGCCCGAACGATCGACGATCGACGGATTTAACGTGCGGATTTTCACGAAGGTCTGTCGGAAAATTTATCGACAGCGGTGATTTCGATAGCTATGCTGCTGTTGTTATAAGGTAAGAGAAACGATTTCAGGCGACCCGTGTGGAAAATAGTCCGGGAAACCCGAAGAATATACAGGTCCCGTTACGGCTTCGAAGTGGAATCCCTGACAGGGATTTCCAGAATACTGCCACAAACGGTCCTAGAAAGGTACTCATTAGTTTCCATGATACAAAATAACAGGGGTACGATGGATGCACCGATGAAGGCCCCGACCAGGTGCTGTCAGGGCACTGGCTAATTTTTACAATGAGTTTAATCGGGTCTTGACCAGGCAGACTAATGTGGGCCCAGTGTGGTTCAGTCACAATTTCCATCATAAAATAAATTACGGTTTCATATGGTTCACCAGTAAAAAGCCTGGTCAGATATAGTCAGGGATCATCACAAAGATCAATTAAAGTTATAATATTAATAAGCGACAAAAATTAATAGTAATTTATCAGTGTTTCATAACTGCCTCATGCAAATATCTCACTCACTTAACAATTCGCTTATCATTTTCAATGAATTTGAAAGAAAAGAAGAAAACGTTACAACTTAAAAATATATACATTTTTATTTAAGTAATCACTTATACATGAAGCAATGTCAGGGCATAAGGATTGAGTTTTCCGTTTGGTTTGAGGGACAATCGCAATGTTACCAATTTTCTCTTGATGCTGGCCAATGTGTAAACTGCATCGTTTAAAGTTTGTTCTGGGATTCTCCATGCTCCAATACTGGATGATTTACGTGGATAATTGTACATGTCAACTTTTTTTTCGAAATTTTCCCCTCGATGTAGAGAGATTCTTGGGATTCATTTTCGCCATAAATTTTTTTTATCTCCATTATACAACCATCGCTCAAAAGTACAACATTGTTCGGCGTACATATTGTGATGAAAACAGAGGAATTAAATATCATTGATTTTACAAATATTGTCCCGTCTTTGAGAGTACGGCTAATGATTTTAAATTGAATGGGGATCTCTGTTGGATTAGATGGAATGAGATTTCTTTCATGCTGTTGGCGACAATATTGCTCTAATGGATGATTGAGTGTTCTTATTGCATTTTTCATCCTCCCCAAAGATTGGTCTTAAAAAGTATTTTTAGCCATTGAAGTATTCTGAATCGTTATCTACATGATTAACATATAACGTTTTATATTGTTCACATTATCCTTAAAATGTCAGCATATTGTTTTCTATTATAAGAATGTTTGTAAACTTGCTGGCATATATATAAATAAATAAATAAATAAATATATATTTATAAATCTTCTCGGAAAATATGCATCTTCTTTATTACAGGGAAATACAGGGGAATCATAGGGATCTGACGGGGTGAACGTGGGGACTTAACAGGGCTAATTGCAGGGGTATAGTAGGGACGAAATTGGATAGTTCAGGCGCAATCAGGGAATCTAGTATGGCCCCGAATAGATGTCCACTGAAGGGCCCGATTTCAAAAGCGGGACAATCCTATAAAGGTACCAGTCGGAATCCAAACCAGGTCCTGGATAAAATTGGGGACAATTAGTTGGGTCCTTTAGACATCCCGGAAAATATTTCCACACGGGGAGATGCGGCACGATCGATCGCGATTTCGACGATGATAAAGTCAATGGCGTAAACTCGTTTCGTTTGAAATAAAATATTTAACGAAGGTCTGTGGGTATAAAAATTCATTGATATTCGAAATCATGTTTTTTACTTTTATATAAGGTAAATGTGCCAATTATTGAACAGCTAAGGATCTGGGGGATTGAATTCGGTGAGAAAAAAATATAAAATCGAGAAAAAAACATCGCTTTCATGATCAAATGATACTTTGATATTTTTGCTTTCGAAAAATCACCCTTTAAATTATTTTTGAACGATTTCAAATGAAAAAAAAAAGAATTACAATGTTAAGCATGCAAATGTCCCAATTATTGAACACTGGAAGTGCCTATGCCCCTAATATTGAACAGGCATGTCCCAGTTATTGAACACTCTCGAGAATTCTTTTTTCGTTCTGAAAATATTATTTTGGGTACAATATTAAGAAATAAAAACAAAATCAAACACTTAAATAACCTTTTATTAATCATGTAAAAATACAAAAATATATATTTAGTCTCTTGTGACAGGTTTTTGGTTCATTCGCATTTGGTTTATTCTTGCTTTTCAACTCGAACTTTATTTTATTTTTCTTTTCAACTTCCTCGTTTTTATGTTCTGTTTTTGTTTGATTTTGTCGCAGCTTGGCTCCCTGAAATATCAGAGAGCAAAAAATATTGAACATTACATTCGTATTTTTAGGTTACATTTAGGTTTAATTCTCTTTTTACTTTTCTTTTTATGTTTATTGCACGAAAATACAAATAAAAAATGTATTTGACGATCTTAGAGTTATTATTAAGAGAATGAAGGTAAGTTTATTCAGGAACTTACAGTTTTTGTTTGAATAAATCCGATCCACACGATCTGTCACACGTTAACTGTCTCGATGTTTTGATGGGCTTAATGACGCCATCTTGAAGAATTCGAGTGTTCAATAATTGGGACACACTGCATTTTCTATGTCCCAATGATCGAACAGCGTATTTTTTAAACAATAATTAATTAAAGAAAAAATTAAATTGTTACTTGTAAGAAATTTTCGGAGGAACCTGAAACGCCTTTACTTGTGGAGATGCGACAGTTTTTCAATTTTTATGCGCTTACGCATGAAGCGGCGCGTCTTAGCAAAAACGATACGTTACCACGAGACGTCAAATCGGGTCACCGTTGCTGATTAAATAATTTTTTTCTCGATTAATTGAAGCTTTTTTTGCACAAGTAAGGTAACATTTCGATAGCTAAAAGTTCCATATATGTAATGAAATTTTCATAAATAAGTAAATGCATGCTGGTGAATGAGAAATAATAACAATACAAGATAGTGTTCAATAATTGGGACATTTACCTTATGCGTGTGAGCTGTATCTGAAGTCGTTCATTGATGAGGAACTGGTTCGCAATGAAAGAATAAGGAATCCTTATTCTCCAGGGGGGACTATCAATACGGGTATTAAAATATCTCCTGTGGAAGCCAGATTTTCATGATTTTTACGATACCACTCACTTTTCCCACTACAAAAATGTCAAAAGGCACACATAACATTGCAAATTGTAGCAGCAAGTTTGGGAGAATTAAACAAAAACAACGTAATCTTGAATTTGGAGGGTAAGTATCGTGAATCCTAATCGCGAGACTTTATAACGGGGTAATCCTATGTGAGGGCTATTTTTATTTGCTTTTTTTGGGCATTTTTTTAAACCATTGAAACATCATAACTTTGAATTTTTACCACACATCTATTAACATTTTCACAGTCCCTCAGAATATTATTAAACAAAAATAACGAGTTGAATCGACTTTACACTGTTCGGAAGAGACTCATGTGTTAAAAGAGCTGGTTGACGGATGCCATGATTCCGGAGGTCTCGCTCATATGAAATCAAAAAGTCAACCGGCATTGTAATTTGTAGACTTGAGCAGCACCGGATCTACGATTTTTCCGAGCCGGGGCAAAAATTTGACATGGCGCCCCTCCCCTCCAGCATTTGAGATTAAGGGGGGAGATCTCTTTAGACGCCCGGAAATAAGTCATTTTTCATGATTTAAAAAAAAATGTGATAAGATAATCGCATCATTTTAAAATTTTGACATTATCTTATTACAACTTTCACGTGGTAAAACTTTTTTTTCTTTTTCAAACAAAACAAAATAGCGGCGTTATAAGGTATTCCTTTAGGGGTCTTTTGAAAAACTGCTCATGGTATAGCTCAAAAAGTTATTCATCGATCTGGCTGAAATTTTGGTCGGTTTCTCACTATAACATTATTGGAAAGATATACCTATAAAAATATTAAAAGGTATAAAATTGAAAATTAAGTAGGCTTTGTAATCAAATGTTTATATTTTTTTACCATTTTCTCGACAGTTTTTACCCCGAAAAAGTAATTTATTGACGCGATAACCTTGAAACTTTAGGTATATCCTTCCAATAGTCTTATAGTGAGAAATCTGGCAAAATATCAGCTAGATCGATCAATAACTTGTTGAGCTATAACACGAACAGTTTTTCAAAAGACGCCTAAAGGAATACCTCATCAAAGTTCGTCTCCTAGGCAGTTTTATTTTCGATAGCTAGGATCACGACGCCATTGAAACTCACCAAAGCGCCCTGGATGTTAGGCGCTTTAGTGAAACAAGTTTTTTTCACACACAAGAATTTGGCGCCCCCTTGAATTGCCGCCCGGGGCAGGTACCCCGGTTTGCCCTCCCTTACATCCGGGGCTGGACCTGAGGCTATCGCCGGAACTAGAGTAAAGTAAAAATATCTAAAATTGAGTTTTCGCCACGGTTTTAAAAGTCAAGTTCCAAGTTTGGTAATTTTTTTTTCGGCTTAAAAAAAACTATTCCAGAAATATACTGATTCCGGTGAGAACTATAGATGAGCTGACTATACCATCGAAATTTGATCGAAATCCGTTCAATAGTTTTTGAGATATCATGGAAGTCATTTAGAAAAATACAGTTTTGAGAAAAATGCGTTTGAAAGTTCAAGTATGATTTACCCGAAGAAAATGTTGACTTACTATTAGTCTGCTTACCGGGTCCATATAACACGCACATTTTTTGCAATTTGTGCAAAAAAAATGTTTCGGTTTTTTGGCCCTGTCACATGGGATAACCGCCTTAAGGCTTTATATACACGATGTCGCCGATTTTCGAAGGTACTTTTCTAGACGCGGTTAAAAAAAATGACGCATGTATTGACAACATTTTTTTTACAGATCATTTATGCACATGGTTAAGTATATGTAAAAAAAAATCATAATATAATAAAGCAATGTATTTTTTTTGCGCGCGCGTTAATGGTGAAAGTTCTCGGCATCGATGTGGGTATCTGCAAAAAATCCACATATTTATAATTGCATAATGAATGTATCTTCAGTGTGAAGCAACAATATTATTGCAAAAAAATTATTATAATAAAAATTCGAAACTTAAAATCTTTTTACTCAATTTTCTGGCGGTATTTTATTTTTTATATTTTTTTGTGGCATTGAAATTTTTGTTTCTGTGGATCACACGATAGATGATGAACCTAAGAATATGTTGTAAAAATTTCAAAGCCATCCGAACCTTCGTTCAAGAGTTAGAACTTTCACAAGTTTCAAAAAAGTGAATCGTAGAAAAACGGCTTTGAAGTTGGCGGTCGGGCGCGCCGCGGGATATCTATTATAAATGCAATCTTACCTCATTCAAGGCGTTACCCCCACTTGTAGCGCAAAAAAGGCCTTTTTCATGAATTTTTTTAAAGAAACCTACAAACTTTTTTAATCGATCAATATACCATCTTAAAGAACACATCTTGAAGAACTTTCCGTAATTTTTTTATTGAAAAATATTACATTGTTTAGTGGCAAATGGCCGTCGATGAAACAATGTTTTTATATACACGGTTTGCGGTGACCAACATTGCGGCGAAGTGGATAATCTGAAAAAAAAATGCGGATGGATTTAGTCAAATATAAGTATAAACTAGTCTTTAATCGAAGGATTTTAAAAAATATTCATTTTTCACAAAATGGCGGACAGTCAAAGTTAATGGTTCGATTTTAACGAAAAAAAACGGCCGTTTTTTGGCTATAAAACGGCCATTTTTTTCGAAAAAAAAAAATCGAACGATTAAAGACTACATTTTTATGTATTAAATAAGCCTGCAAAATTTCAAGAAGGTCGGTTCATTAGTGTTCGAGTAATCTTGGTCACCGACTTCAGAAATGCCATTTTGAGAAAAACGCGTTTAAAGTTTCTCTTTCAACGCTCTTTCAACGCGGATTCTTCACTTTCAACGCTCATATCTCAGTCAATTTTGTTCGGATCGACTTGAAATTTTCAGGACATATTCACAGATACCTTCAAAAAAATGCAATAAAAAAAATCGATTTTTTCAAAATCGCAAGTGGAGGTAACCCCTTCATACAATTTCTGAAATTTTTCAATTCTGTAAAGCTTAAAATATTCCTAACCGTTCAGGCTAATGGAATCAAAAATAAGATAAAAATGAAAAATTTTGAAATATTTCGCGTATATAAGGCCTTAACTCTGGGACCCTACACTATCTGTACGAAACAATGAACCTACACAGGGGTTACGCGCACCCCAGCATTCCAAATCAACGCTGCTAATGAACTGTTTGTCGTAGAAGGGTTTTTTTTTATTATTCAAACGCTAAAAGACTGCGAAATGCAATAGTACATACGACCTTTCGAGATTTCAAAAACCTAATATACATTTTTCGCCATAAAAAACGCGATTGTCCAAAGCAAGAAAAATGATTTTACCATTTCTCACTAATAATGTGGGGTTTTTTGTACCCATGTGTAGGGTCCTAGGGCTAAAAGCTTTCCTCGTAAGGCAGAAAATATCGCTCGGTATGTAAAACGTCGTGATAAGAACGGTTCGCCATAATCGATTATTTTCCTGAAAGGAAAAAAAAGCAATTATAATAGCCGTACCGGAACCTTTTTCCTTCAATTTCTTAATTTATTTACAACGGTCGTCGGCGCGCAATCGAAAATCGGGGTCTTCAAATTTTTAATTTATTTCCGACGTCGAATCTAAAAAAAAGGATAGCAGTGCATTTGAAAAAAATCGAGGCAGTTTTTCAATCGTTGCGACGCGATTTATCGTAGGCGAGACATCGGAGGGCTGACTATCGCCGTATCTACTCCACTGGATTTTTACCTGCGAGGAACGAGGGGTTGAGGAACTGCGACGTACTCGATGCATCCTGTTAACCAGGAGAGATCGGGCTCGATGTCCAGTCCGGCTACGAATTATTCTCTCGTTCATTCGTCCTCTCCATTCTCGGCGATTCATCTTTTACGAAATTACCGATTGCTCGGAACGGGCGCCGGTCCCGCGGTCGCCGCGGCTGCTGCAGCCGCCGCAGCCGCTGCAGCTGCAGGTATTTGTCACTTCTACCTCTTTTGAAGATTTTTTTCCGATTGAAATCGGCGAGAAAAAAATATAAAATCAAGAAAACACCATCGCTTTCATTTTCAAATGATACTTTGATATTTTTGCTTCCGAAAAATCACCCTTTAAATTATTTTTAAAAGATTTCAAATGAAAAAAAAAAGAATAACAATGTGAAACATGCAAATGTCCCAAATATTAAACACTGGAAGTGCCTATGTCCCTAATATTGAACAGGCATGTCCCAGTTATTAAACACTCTCGAGAATTCATTTCCCGTTCTGAAAATATTATTTTGGGCACAATATTTAGAAATAAAAGCAAAATCAAACACTTAAATAATCTTTTATTAATCATGTAAAAATACGAAAATATATATTTAGTCTCTTTTGACAGGTTTTTGGTCCATTCGCATTTGGTTTATTTTTGCTTTTCAACTCGAACTTTATTTTATTTTTATTTTCAGCTTCCTCTTTTTATGTTCTGTTTTTGTTTGATTTTGTCGCAGCTTGGCTCCCTGAAATATCGGAGAGCAAAAAATATTGAACATTACATTCGTATTTTTAGGTTACATTTAGGTTATATTCTCTTTTTACTGTTCTTTTTATGTTTATTGCACGAAAATACAAATAAAAAATATCATTGACGATCTTAGAGTTATTATTGAAAGAATAAAGATAAGTTTATTCAGGAACTTACAGTTTTTGTTTGAATAAATCCGATTCACACGATCTGTCACACGTTAACTGTCTCGATGTTTTGATGGGTTTAATGACGCCATCTTGAAGAATTCGAGTGTTCAATAATTGGGACACACTGCATTTTCTATATCCCAATGATCGAACACCGTATTTTTTAAGGGAGACTTTGTCCTTGGAGTGCCATATTGCAGTTGTTTACATTTTATTTTTTTTAACGGAAACGAGTAAAGCTTTTTAAGTGTGGTTTTTTTCTTGCTTTTATACATGATATACAGAACGTTAAAAAAAAATTTTTTGAAAAAAAAAACCAAAATGGCGGCCGTTGCAGCTCCGCGAAAACAGGTCCTCAAATGGCGGGAGGTAAACGGCTGACATCACTGCCCCCTCTTTGTTGATCTGAAACACAAATTCAAAGCATATTATCAATCTGTGACCCTTTGGTCATGGAATGACGGATGGGTTTTTCGTTTAGTACAAATTTCGGAAAATGGCGGCAATTTTAAAAAAATCGAATTTTCGCGTTTTTTTTCGCATAAAAAGATAAATAATAAATGCAAATATGTATCTATCGAAAAAACGATCCGTCATTCCGTGAAGACATATTTTCTGAGTATGCTCTCCAAACTTGAGGTCGATATGTTAATTACAGCGGTCAGGAGAATTTCAGCCATTTTTAAAAACGTGTTTTCGAGAAAAACGCGTTTGAAGTTTTGTAATGTGTTTACACAAATGTGTTTATAATTACCGCTAATTGGCAATGCCTGGTCCATAGAGGCATCCCTCCTCTTCTTCTAGCTGCTCATGTTGAGCCGCTAACATCTCCCGCTGCATTTAAAGGACAAAGTCTCCCTTAACAAATAATTAATTGATTTTTTTTTAATTGGTATTTGTAAGCAATTTTCTGAGGAACCTAAAACGCCATTATTTTATGTGATGCGACGGTTTTTGAATTTTTTATGCCCTTACGCATGAAGCGGCGCCTCTTAGCAAAAACGATAAGCAGTTACCACGAGACGTCAAATCGGGTCACCGTTGCTGATTGAATAATTTTTTTCTCTATTAATTAAAACTTTTTTGCACAAGTAAGGTAACATTTCGATAGCTAAAAGTTCCATATATGTAATGAAATTTTTATTAATTAGTAAATGCATGCAGGTGAATGAGAAATAATAAAAATACAAGATAGTGTTCAATAATTGGGACATTTACCTTAGGGGAAGTCGGAGCAAGATGATAACGCTAAGGTCATGTTCAAATAAAACAATACATATATGAGTCAGTCAACTTTAATTATCTTTAAACCTAATCACCATTTATTAATCGTTTAATTTTTTAAGCAAAAAATTAGTCTTTCCGATTTGTACCATACAATGTATGTTTTCAATGAAACCTTTATTTTTCCCATCTTACCTCGTATGCGGGGCAAGATGAAACAGGTTGGGATAATGATGGGACACGAATTATTGGCATCTCTCGCATATAAAAGTGGTTTCATTCTCAATACCATCAATGTGATAAGCCAATCGTCTAAGTTCTGTAGGATTAGTCCGAATGATTTTGCTTTCATATCATTTTGATAATTTATAAGTTATTTTCCTTCCCCTGGTAGAAACACCGGTAGAAGAGAAACCAAATGCTTTACTAGTTTCATTTCACCCTTTCTAATGTAAATAGTGGAACGTTGTAAAATATTCCGGGTTCGCGATAGCTTGTATTCATCTTGCCCCATCAGACGGTTAACGATTTAACAAAAAATCACGCAATAACCTTGAAAATTTCTTACAAACCGTTCTTGTTATATTAATAATCAGTACTTTCATTGTGTTCACCTACCTGTCTCTGATCAATATCAGCAACTCAAATAAACTGAAACGATGTTAAACTTTACCAAAAATTACATCGTTTTGTCAAAAATCGATATTCTTTTTTTTACTCGAGACGCGTGCTTCCATACAGTTGATACTTTCACACTCGTTCACCTCACCGAATGTTGTCAGACGGCGTGACACGTAGCGTCGCCAGGATTAATCGGGAAAAAAACTAACGAAGATTTTTCTCTCATTAACACTCATACACAGAACATGAACCAACAAAATGGAGGAATGTTGAGAATCGATTGAATACGAATTTGTTTCAAAGTACGCTTTGAAACAAAAAGATTGAATTTTCCAAAAAAAAAACATAAGGTCAGAAAGATTTATACCAAATTTCATCAGAATCGGTTGATTAGTTTTTTAGCTGTACGTCACGCCAGTTTTGAAAACGCACTTTAGAAGACCGTGCCATATTTCCGCCATTTTGAAAGATCAATTTAAAAAACTACCATGTAACAGCCAAAAATAGTAATTAAAAATACCGTAACTCTAAAAAATGGTGGAATAATCTTTCGGTTAAAAAAAAATCGCGTGAATCGGCAATTTTTTTTCTCCCGTAAAGGTACTCCTAACGTTAATCCAATCTACCGTGGATGGTCGACTATTTTTGTTTACGCCTATCATTTTACCGAACTTAAATATTTTCGTTCGTTCAAGTTGTTGCGGTGTTTTAAGGAGTTTCGGTACAAAAGTCAAAATGTTAAGAAATTGATCAAATTTGGTTATAATGTTCTTCAACATTAAGTGCGAAAACACAATTAAAAAAAAAAAATTTCACTTAGTTATCGAGTAATTAAGCATTGAAGCAGATTTCTTATGCCCGCAATGTATACCTATATATTTGGGAACGCTATGGTTGTACACATGAACTTTAGTATTAACTTACTCGATAACTGTGCAGGAGAAAAATCTGAAAAAATTTGCATTGTCAAATTTGGCACTAAAGAATATGTTCACCAAATTTTATAAAATTCTGAACTTTTTGAAATTTTTTATGTTTTTAAAATGGTTTAGCATGGCAACATTGTATCGCCGGTATCGAAACTCCTTGATACTTCCTACGTAAACATTCTACTATTAATTTTCATCTCTAACCTATTTACAGTAACGAAAATTAATGTTGTCAATTATTGTTCTTTCTTTTTAGTTTTGTACGCACACTCCGTCTATTTTTATCTACCTGACGACTCTTGCGCTTATGGAAAAGTCATCGGTGCGCCTTTTTTTATAAGTATTTTTATTTACTTAAGTTTGGGTATTTTCCGAAGTAATCTGTCTCCTTGATAATACGATTTATTTATCGATGTTCATTTTAAGGCCTTAGGCCACAGTAACGGGTATAAAATCATGTGCGAATTTAACACTTTTTGCCCGTATGAAAAAGTGATTCACTCATAAAATGAATTACACATCTATTTAGTATGAATATCAAGGTGTTAAAAAATATATATTTTTCTTTTTTCGATGTACAAAATGGCCGACTACTCGAAACTTCTCGAAACAGCTTTTTTCCCAATTGGCGTGACAAATAACTTCAACAATTTTCACTCGATTTATTTCAAATTTAAAAAGTTATGTTTCTAATTGCATTTCACAGAGAAGTACGCACGGAATTTCGGATTGATCGAAAGCTTTTCATGTTATGAGCAGTTTATGACCAGTTATAACGACATTTTTTACTGAAAATTAATTTATTAAGGGGTGAGATGCAGTCAGAGGAGTGAAAAAACGAGCATTTTCAATAATCTTTTTTATAGTAATTACGTTTGTTTTACAAAAATGGTTACACAGATTGTCTATGTTATATTTCAACTTGACTTGTACAAATTTTCAAAGAAAAATATTGATTATTTATAAAAATATCGCCATCTTTGTCGGACACCCTTCGGCATGTAGTGCTTTGCGGTGACCATCATAAAATTTTACTAGATCATCTGATATCAAAAAACCAAAAAAAAAAATCATTAGTTTACTCATCTAGTCCTTAATCGAAGCTTTTTTTTGCAAAAATTAACAAAATGGCGGCTTCCGGCAGATAACTTTCGATTCTCGACGAAAAAATCGCTCGTTTAATGTTTAAAAAAATAGAAACTTTCAACAAAAATGAAAATCCTTCGATTAAGGACTAGTTTTTAATGCTATCGATAAGCACACAAAATTTCATCAAAATCCATCCAGTGGTTGTTGAATTATAGTGGTCGCCGACTTGAAAAACATAGTTTCGAGAAAAATGCGTTTAAAGTTTTTCGATGTAGATACGGTATTATGTGTCCGTAAAATTTTGAGCCCGACGGATGAAGCTGAACTTCTTTTTATGGATTTTGATCCGTTGAATCCGAATATCACAATTTTTGCCGATGAGTCGAGCATTCAATTGTTTATAGCCAATTGTTGAAACACTTTTTCAAAAAATTAGAGTCTTTCGGGATGAATTATTATTTTTAAAATATTTTGGGCAATTTTAAAACGAAAGTATTTTCTATAAAATTTGGCTAAAGTTCATAGTTTTTGAGTAATACATTTTTGATAATTTCTGAAAGAGTTTTCCCATTTTACACTTGATTTATGTATAGAAATACTAATTTAAAAATTACTTAATAGAAATACTAATTTAAAAATTACTTAATTACGAAACATCACAATTCAAGAAAATGTTTAAAAAAATCGATTTTCCGAAAATTCTGACTGCATCTCACCCCTTAAGTTCAAATACCTACAACTTTTGAATAAAACAATATTTTTTTAATTCCGTACGTACTTCTCTAGGTATACTAATGTAGATTGACGAGAATTTTTGTTTTTTGTTCTAGGTAAAAAATTGTGGATGCTAAATGTCACGCCGCGGAGCGCCTAAAAAAAATAACAAAAGAAAATATTAGTAGTCGGCCATTCTGTACATCGAAAAAAAAAATATATTTTTTTCAAACAGCTTGATATTCATTCTAAATAGAAGTGTAATTAATTTTATGAGTGAATCACTTTTTCATACAAAAAAGAATTGTTAAATTCGCACATGATTTTATGCCCATTACTGTGGTCTAAGGCCTGAATCGGTTGACCAGATTATCATGCCGATTTTTCCCACGTTTTTCGTGTGCCCATACCATTTGCTGTTCCCCTAGTCCTACTAGTCACCTGACAGTTTTCAAATCCTGCAAGACTCTAGGAGAGATGGGCATACTCGAATACTAAAAGTATTCGAGTATACTAAAAGTATTCGAGTAGGAAAATAATACCGAATACATGTCAGATGGATATTCATTTTTTTTTCGATAATGAATCCACCTCGATTCAGTATTCGGTCTGAAAATAAATGATGAATCCCGTTGGATTCAGTATTCGTTCCGAAAATGAATAATGAATCCAGTTGGATTCAGTATTCATTCTAAAATGAATCATGAATCCAACTGAATTCAGTATTCATTTCAACATAAGTAATGAATCCAATTCGGTTCAGTATTCATCCCGTATTCGGATATCATCAAATTGAATAATCTGGAAAAATTGACAAAAAACATGTTTATTCTATTGAAACATTATCGTCTGATTGCATTATATTTACCCAAGGGAAATCGCGCTCTTAGTATCTAGTAACTGAATAAATGGGGATAGAAATGGGACATTCTATTTATCCCATTTCCATTGTCCATTTTTCCAGATTATTCAATTTGATGATATTCGAATACGGAATGAATACTGAATCGAGTTGGATTTATTACTTATGTTGAAATGAATACTGCATTCAGTTGGATTCATTATTCATTGTGAAATGAATACTGAATTCAGTTGGATTCATTATTCATTTTGAAATGAGTACCGAATCCAGTAGGATTCATTATTCATTTTGAAATGAATACCGAATCCAGTAGGATTCATTATTTATTTTGAAATGAATACTGAATCTAGTAGGATTCATTATTCATTTTCAGAATGAATACTGAATTCAGTTGGATTCATTATTCATTTTGAAATGAACACTGAATCTGGTAGGATTCATTATTCATTTTCAGAATGAATACTGAATCCAGTTGGATTCATTATTCATTTTCGGAATGAATACTGAATCCAGTAGAATTCTTTATTCATTTTCGGAACGAATTTTGAATACGTTTCTTTATTTTTCATGAATAAAAAAAAATTCGAATATGCCCAACCCTGGACTCTAGTCACCCATCCGAGTATTCGCCCGGCCGACAGAGCTTCCCTACTTTTGCCATCGATCTCTTTTTTTTTCATTCGTTTCTACGCCGCGACAATACGTTGGATACAGAGAATTCGAAATATTCGCAGATTTCGTGACGAATCCACGCTACGAACTGCTCTATCCCCATAATCAGACGGGAATAGTGCCGATTCCTTGTTCCTATCGGGAATACGGTTTGATCGCCGAGGATTACAAGCCGGACTCGGTACCAATATCTTCGCCGTCCGAGCGTTTTTTCCAAGCCGATGATTCGGCATCGTCGTCCTCGTCTCCAGTACAACGAGTCGTCGCTCCTTCTTCATCCAACGCGCTCGCTAACACGTCCAACTTGCATCGACAACAATCCGTGGCTTTAGTCTCCGGTACATCAACTCCCGCCAATTCAATCGTATCAACGATCCATCAGTCTGCTTTCGGCAACGTACCTCAACGATTTCCCGATTCTCCAAGTTTTTCAGGTTAGGTCCGAACATTTTCTTCAAGAAATCCAGCTTTGTGTATAATTCATTCGTCAATTCGTAATCACGATACTATTGGAAGAAGATACCAGTGTCATCTGTGCACAATCGATCGCAACAGGCGGTTCGAGAATCCGTTGATTCTTTGACATTGTAACGGATGAAAAAAAAGTATTTTGGAAATTGCTCTGTACGTGCATAAGTTGGTTTCTGCGCTATTTAGATGTTGCCTCCTCGGTTCTTTTTTCGTTTGAAATCCACATTGATAAATTCATGTTTAAAAAGCGGGGGTATATTCCTTCGCAGTACGTGAATATGGTATTTTTGTTCAACCCTTCGTTGACACACTTAAATTTGGCCACGATTTTCACACGCTGGGTCAATTTGACCGGTATAGACCTTTATCAACCAGTAACAACCCTTCGGTCGGTTTTTATGCAAAAAAATCAGATACACTTTGATTTGACACTTTGAAAAAGCCCATACCGCTTTTTCCTTTGAAATTTTGTATTCTTATGTATTTTGACTCACTGCCCTAGCAGATTGGGTGCCTATGAATTTACTATAAGAATGCCCAAGGCACTTTGGTAGGCATATTAGTTCAAAAAGTGCCGGTAAATGCCGATGAATGACGAACGTTAAATTTTATGAGCGCACAGAGAATGCCTTTCGAGTGCCTGTTAAAATGTCTATGGAAATACTGATGCGAATGCCGGTCAGAATGTCTATGAAAATACTGGTGCGAGTGGCTGTTGAGTCTCGGCGAGAATGTTTTGCACTTACATTCCTAACCAAAATACATTTCGGTAAGATTTTCAAGTACTTCGTGTGGAGAAACAAGTTTGGAAAAAACCAATCATATTCAAGATTATCATGATATCAATTTGTTTGATTTTTTTTCAAACAATTTTATGTCGTGACGAAGGCCTTACGTTGTAACTGGAACTCAATTTTGGTTGGGATGGAATGAGCATACATCTTGGATACTACAACCAGTATATTACCATATGAAGTGCTCCTTCTTAGTTGGCTGGTTATTTATTCGTACTTTCGGCTTTGGGTACACTGGAGCTGTCAGAAGAAATTGTAATGCCGGTGAATATCGAAAAATGCCGGTGAATGCCTAAAAAAATGTAATGCCAGTGAGTGCCTAACAAAGCCGGTGAATGACCAAAAAAATGCCGGTACTTCGGATACAAAATTTTGGTTTGGTCACTCTTCAGCACTTACCGTCACTATTTGAACTAGAATGCCTGCCAAAGTAACTATAAATGCCTATAATAGGCACGGCATTCAGCCAGTCACTTCAATAGGTATATCAAACGACTTTCATTGGCATTTATCAAGGCACCCAATCTGCTAGGGTGGACACGAATATGATAATTAAAATTGGCGCAAATTTGATTTTCAAGATAAGAACTGGAAAAAACGGTTTTTTGTAGTTTTTTAATTTTCTTTTAACAAATATTACTCGTAGAGGAAAATGTCTTCTACGAAAGTTGCAGCCCATTAAAAGACTGATAATTTATGTTCTATACAAATTTTGTCTTAAATCATTATTTTCCAAGAAAATGAGATAATAGTCCAATAAGTATATTTTGCTAAACTCTATTAGTTTCGATGTTATCCAAAGTGCCCAACAAACCCACCCCAGTGTTCTACGAACCCCACGATTCCACGTACCCATCCAAGGTGCCCAACAAACCCACCCCAGTGTTCTACGCACCCCGCGATTCTACATACCCGACTTTCTTTGGGTTTTTTTTATTGCTGTTTGTGTTTGTTTTATTTGGGTTTATTTGGGCCCATATGCAGTAAAGTGCGTAAGCAGATAATATCGAAACTAATGGAGTTTAGCAAAATGTACTTGTGGGAGTATTATCCCATTTTCTTGGAAAATAATGATTTAAGACAAAATTTGTATAGAACATAAATTATCAGTCTTTTGATGGGCTACAACATTCGTAGAAGACATTTTTCCCTACGATCAACATTTGTTAAAATAAAATTAAAAAACGACAAAAAACCGGTTTTTCAGTTTTTATCCTGAAAATCGAATTTGCGCCAATTTTAATTATCATATTCGTGTCCAGCGAGTCAAAATACATGAGCATACAAAATTTTAAGGAAAAAAGCGGCATGGGCTTTTCGGTACTTTATCCTGTCTTAATATATCTGCACATTTGAAATTTGGAAAGTATAAAATTGAAATGTTGTTACAAATAATTGAAGACTTTCAATTTTGTGAAAGTGAGCATTTTATTTTAAATTCGTCCGCGTCAAAATGACCCAGTCTGACAACGTAGGGTTAATATGATTAACCCTTCGACTGCACACTTCCGCCACGAACCTCTGACTTCATATGGGGTCAATCGGACCCCCAGATTTTTTGAACGCTTCTCAGATCATTGTATTTCGGTAAATATGCGTTTTTTGTAGTCAATGATCCTTATTTTCTGGGATTTATTATTTAAGAAAACCAAAATTTAAGTGCCCAAACATTTGTTTAAAGTGGGAGATGCGATGAAAAGTACATACTTGCACGAAAACAAAACATAATTTTTTTTTTCAAAATACAAAAAAAATCATTCTTTGAGGCTTTTAAAAAGGAAGGTTTATAGATATGAAAAAAAGTGTCTACCGTCTTTCCAAAAAAAATATTTATTCGGAGGTTGGAATTTGAGCATTTTCGGGATAATGGACAATGGAAAAAATCGACTCCTTCGGCAGATTAATTGTTGAAAATACATATTTATCTCATTTTTTAACTTCGATGCCATTATTATTCACATTTACCGCAATCGACGCATAAGTACATTCGTACATAACGGACACTTGCTTCAAGTTTTATGATCGGCGTTCTAAATACATAATTTATAATAGTACCGCAAAATAATAAATATCTATGAGCATTTTCTATCGTAGTTCACTCACATGTGGCAATAAAACACAAAATTTCACAAAAATAATGTTTTAACTATCACCGCCACTAATGCATAACCGGGGTCGATTTGACCCCAGGACCTTCTCTCTTTCCAAATTTTTCGAAAGTGACAATTTGCCTAAAAAATTGTCAGATAATTGTTAATAACAAACGAACTGTGCAATATAAAAAAAAATCCGACCTACTTCCATAGACAATGTATGTTTCAAGATATATTCAACATTTCAAGTGAATCGGTTGAAAATTTTCTGAGTTATGTTTCCGGCCAACTTAAAAAATGCAGTTTTGAGATAAACGCTGCACAGCCGCCATTTTGAAATTGATCGCTTCAAAAAAAATTATTGTACACAGTCACTGATATGTATGATGAACACCCTTTTTGTAATCTCGATTGATTTTGTAGTTTTTCTGGGAAAATCCCTAAAAAGCCTATTTTTTCGGCCTCTAGAGTGGCCTAACCCCTTAAACTTTCTGCAAGTATTGAGACACTTGACCAAGAAATCGATCAGTTTTTAGCGACATAGTTTTTGTTTGATTTACAGCTATAGATAAATATATATTTGCATGTAAACAATTTTTGCACGAGTCAGCTCATTTATATTGATTGTTGACAATTTCACATCATTTTTCATGGTAGTTGGCAAAAATTTGTCACGGATGTCTCGTAGGTGGAATAGAAGTTGCGATAGTATTTTAGCACAAGCTTCGGTAGCGCAGTAGGCAGCGCGTAAGTCTCATAATCTTAAGGTCGTGAGTTCGATCCTCACCCGGAGCATTTTTTTTTCTTCGTTGAATCTGTTATACTCGCGAGCACCTAGGAAATCTCACATGTTCAAGTTATCGCATCTTTGCCAGCGTGTTTTTGTAATGTTGCAAACTATTGGTGGTAACAACAGAGCCAAGAGGGGATCGATCGGGCAGATTTTACGTTGGCGAAATGGGCGCGCTCTCGCACAGCCGCTCGAGAAGGCCGAGGAGCGAGAAACGGCCGATTCCCGACGAGCAAAAAGATG
The DNA here is from genome assembly GCA_963210295.1 of Ophion ellenae. Lineage (NCBI taxonomy): Eukaryota > Metazoa > Arthropoda > Insecta > Hymenoptera > Ichneumonidae > Ophion > Ophion ellenae. The sequence goes on from OY723394.1 coordinate 18,152,789, forward strand.
ACAAGTACTACGAGAGAAGAAAACGCAACAACCAAGCGGCCAAAAAGTCGCGAGATGCGAGGAAAATTCGGGAGGATCACGTGAGTTGACTTTAGCTTGTCAGGGAAGAAGGCGCTTTGCGAGAGACTTTTACGTCCGAGTCTACACGCTTTTTAAATTCCTCGTTCACGAAACTACCACGATAAATATGCACGATAGCAGCACCTTCGTTCATCGACCGAAAATATATATTTCGTCAACATTAAGGCGGGATATACATTTAGACAGGAAAAACATGAGCAATATTGAGGGATTTTTTAAAGTACGAAATAATTATTCTACAATTATCAAACTTTAGGTATACTTTAATAGGATATTTGAATATACAAAACAATTTTTTTAAATTAATTCATCATCAGAATGGCGGAGCTGTGGCGGAGTGTTACAGTTAATGCTTACAGCAGATCCATCTCGAGATCCGTCGAGATCCAGACTCTCAGACGATGACTTCATTAGGAAAAACAAAACATCAGGGTCTGTAGAATTCACCCATGCAGAGCTTGGCAATTTTCTTTAGCCGTAAATATTATTTATTTCTGAGAAGTTGGCGTTCCAAAACTGCATCTATCGCACTCATGTGCACATGATACACTTCTACTTCGCCTTAAGGGGAGGTATACAGCTAGGAGCCGGAAAAGGGTCATTTTTGTGAAGTTTTTCAAGGAAAACTATCTGAAAATTCGTATTGGGGTTTTAATTATCTAAAAGGATATACATTGAAAAATATGTTTAATTTTCTTTATTTAAAAATATCAAAAATATACAAGTATATTGTAGGGTCCTTGAAGCGGCGTAAAAAAATCTGCGTATATGGTACCCACCGGCGTTTCTTCAAAAATCATGTGAAAAAAGAACCGAACAGATTACTAAATTAGATACTATATTCTAGTACTTGTCATAGCCGATTTTGAAAATATCGATTTATGACAAAATGGCGGACGTTTGAACATAAATAGTGATTTTTGGGCCAAAAATTAGTTACTATTTTGCCTATAAAACAAAAACTAAGGAACGGAAAAAAAATCCTATGACAAGTACTAGATAATGGTGTATAGAATAACCACAAAAAACCTCAAGGCAATCGGTTCATTGGTGTTCGAGAAATTTCGGGTACCGATTTGAAAAACGTGGTTTTGAGACAAACGCGTTTGAAAATTTGTGAATGAATAAATCATGAAATTTGTCAACTTACATGGAATCACCGATACCAGGCCCATAGTGTAGGTCTTCTACGGTCAACGGAATGTTCATGGATTCTAAACCGATTTTTTCGACCATCTAGGTGTATATCTCTCCTTAAGGTAGTACCTCCACAGAAGAGTTGAATTAAGAAATAGGTGAAATTTGACATATACGTTATTTAATACATTATCCAAACATCTGTGCAATTTGAATAAGTTTGACCACCCCAAACCTGAGATATTTACACTTGAAGTTGGCTTGGTTTACACGTAACAAATGCGTTATGATGGGCAAACAGAGCATCATTAATTCTACCGTCAAAACTAAAATTAAGAAATTGATAAAAAACGAGGATAAGCTACAGTAAGATATCACGAATAATGTGAAAAAAAATGAGAATGATTCACCATCTAGTTTCCAAGATATAACCATGAGAAGCCTTCACAATTTTGATGCAAAGCCTGGCAAAGCCTGGACAAAAAAACAATTGGGGCAAAGCCTGAACAGTCCCGGCAAAAAGTTTACTGGCAATGGTCGATCAAAAACACAATACAAAATATATTTTACGACAATAAATGATATCCATCGTATTATCTACCAGTCCCGAGTCAATATTGCGTAGTTTTTAATTTTATTCATTACTAATTAAACCAATTATCAATCTTTTAAACATGAACATGGTATGTAAACTTTTGGTTGAGATTTTCGCAGAGGAACTACCTTAACGGCTTATGCCTAGTTGTAACAGTCGAAAGCAGCATTTTTCGGAGCTTATTAAAAAATCGTCATGATAAATGTATACAAAAATTAGGCATTTGAAAAAGTATCATCTGGAGAGCACTCCATAACTTTATGTGTAACAATATTTAGTTATAATCGATTCATAATCGGTTTCCGGGAAGCACCTCTGGAAAACGCCTTTTGCGGTGAGCAATGCCTTTCCGAACGAGGGTATCTAATGTAAAAAAATAACTTTCGTTAGTATATTACGTTATCGTATGATTGATCGATGGAATTCCCGAAAAAAAAAAATAAAAAAATGACGCATGTTCAAAGTGAATGTTAATTTTTGCGAAAATATAGGCATTTTTCGAAAAGAATCGAAAGTATACGTCGGAAAAAATCCTTCGACCAAATACTATATTCTCACATCAAGAAAAAGCCCTAAAAATTTCGGAAGATCAATGTAGTAGTGTTTGAGATATTTTACTTACCGACTTTGAAAGCGTCCTTTCGAGAAAGAAACGCTTAAGACGTCTGGCCACCTTGGCCGATCGAAAAATGGGTATATTAAAAAAAAATAATAAACCCGAAAGTATGGGCCGGAATATTTTTATTTATTTACACAACGTCAAAAAGGGCTTTGAGAATAACGTTAATAAATTTCCGTTTAAAATATTTAAAAATAGCGCCGTTATGCACATTGCCGCGGAGGCCCTCTGCACGATACGCGCGGTCGTTGTCCCAGCTGTTACCCGGTCATGGGACGTCTGAAAAAAAATCAGCTCATTCGTGAGTAGTGTCGCTACAATGTACCGCAGCGGTTTTATTTTCGACCATTAAAAAAATTACGGTTAGCCGAAGAAAAAAAATTGTATTTTTCATCGAAATTTTTCGACCAAAAACAATAATAAAACAAAAACTAATCAAGTTATCGCAAAAATCCTACGTGACATTTTAGATAATGTATCTAAAAGTATTGTGTAAAAATTTGAAAGCAATCGGACCGATAGTTTACGATATTTCCATAGTACCAGTTAAAAAAATGTAGTTTCGAGATAATCGCAAAAGAAAGTAAATGTGCGGTTATTCAGCGCACGGTCGACCGCCCGCAGCGGCTCAACCTTTCCGCCGAAAAATGACTGTAACTTGGTCAATTTTGCGTTTTTCAATACGTACCATGGCTTAAATTGGTCTTGACAGTTCAGGGTTTATTAAAAAAAAAATTTAATGAAAAAAAAATTACATGGTGGCCAGATGCCTTAAAGTTTTGAACGACACTCCGAGCGTTCCGACGGGCGTCAACATAACCTATGAATCTGTCAATTTTTACCCGATCAACTTAAAATTGTCAGGAAACATTTATTAAGGCCACAGTAACGGGTACAGAATCACGTGCGAATTTAACAATTTTTTTCGTATGAAAAAGTGATTCACTCGAAATTAATTACACAATGATTTAGTATGAATCAGCCCCCTGTCACCATCAGTCATACATGGCTCGCGTAATGTCTGTCGTTTTTATTTTCAATCGCTGCCACCTGTGGCGCTAGTAGTCACTTGCTCGATAACTATATATATGCCCTGTAACCTGTGAACCAGCCGAACTCACCAAACAATGGAGAAAATGTTTATTATAATCATTATTATAATATGATTATTTTAATCATTAAAAATTATGTAACTAGAGATGTATTTGTTTTTTTGGCAATTAGAGACTGGGAAGTAAGTGTATGCATGGGTGTCCGTTTCTTAACAAGCATGAAAATTTAAAGAATTAAATCGATACATATGAATATGAGGAAAAATATATTTATTTCCCTCGAATAATTTTCAAATGATTAATTGCCGCTCAGCGTCGTTTGATAATTATAACCTACACACAATACAGAACGTATGTCATGGTAAACAAAAATACACTTCACCGATCGCGGATTGATTTTTTAACATTTAAAATGTTCTGACAATTTTATTTTACTCACAAGCCACAAGTCACTACACAACCGTAAAACGCGTAAAACTTCAAATACTCTGAAAATGTTATTATTATATAGAGCATGGAACGCGCATGCGTAAAAGAAACCGAGCAGATGACTACTAGCGCCATGAAGTGGACTGTAGCGCAATCAAACATCCCGGACAACACGCGAGTAATTTATTGCCATAGGAATAGTACCCAATGTCAGGGGGCTGGTATGAATATCAAGCTGTGAGAATTTTTCTTTTATGTACAAAATAGCCGACTACGTGAAACTTCTTGAAACATCTTTTTTCCAATTGGCGTGACAAATAACTTCAACAATTTTCACTCGATTTACTTCAAATTTAAAAGTTCTGTTCCTAATCGCATTTCGCAGAGAAGTACGTACGGAATTTATGATTAATCGAAAACTTTTCATTTTATGAGCTGTTTATGAGCAGTTATAACGAAATTTTTCACGGAAAATTCATTTCTTAAGTTCAAATACCTGCAACTTTTGAATAAAGCGATACTTTTAAATTCCGTACGTACTTCTCTAGGTATTCTAATGTAGATTGGCGAGAATTTTTGTTATTTGTTCTAGGTAAAAAATTGTGGGTGCTAAATGTCACGCCGCGGAACGCCTAAAAAAAGATAAAAAAAGAAAATTTAGTAGTCGGCCATTTGGTACATCGAAAAAAAATATATTTTCCAACAGCTTGATATTCATACTAAATAGATGTGTAATTAATTTTATGAGTGAATCACTTTTTCATAAAAAAAAACATTGTTAAATTCGCACATCATTTTATACCCGTTATTGTGGCCTAAGGCCTTAAGATGATATACTGTCAAAGCATATTGGTTATGAAAAGTGATTTTTCGACTTTTACAATTAGGTGTAACCCCTTAAACATCCGATCTACGTTTCCGTCTAACGATACTTAAACAAATATACGCATACTTAGTTACCTACTTTGTATCAAGCTACAAGTTTGTAAGAGTAAAACTCAATAAAGTTTAACTGTGCAACCGAAGACAAATATATGCGTCTCAACATTTGTCCAATCAACTATTAATCCATCCAGCGAACCAATTCCAGCCAAAACCAAGCTCCCAAAAATCGTCTGAATCCCAATTGTTATTAAATCGTGTTCAGAACTCACGTGCAAGCCAAACAAAGACTCACCGTGCAGACTATATCAATTTAAACTTCCTTCGTCCTTCGTAAATCTCCCACCGGGACATAACAAGACGACAACTTCGAAGAGTTTGTACTAACGATACCAAAGTTTGGCTCGTTGGAACGAAAGTATTTTTTTTTTCGTTTCCAAGGGTACAAGTGTAGAAGTTTCCTTCGTATGACAATACACGTAATATCATTTCGCATTAATTGATCGAAGCGTTCATCATCTTTACAGATTGCTCTACGTGCGACGATGCTTGAGCACGAGAACGCGATCTTGAGAACGCAAATATTAGCGCTGCGAGAAGAGGCCCAATCGCTACGAAGAATGTTGATAGAGCAACAAATGCCGAAATTACACGGCCGATATGTGGTCGATTGCCCGAGACCTGCTGACCTGCTAAGTTCGACCGCACGGCCCCCCTCGACGAGCATTTCCGTCACATCCACAGCACCACCGGATTCATCCACCAACGGGACGATGTTATTCTCACCTTCGTCAAAAGTCACGACGACGCTGCTCGTATGAGATACACAACGCGGTTTTTTTTTCTTTTTCCATCGTGCCTTTCTCTTACGACCCACGTATTATACTACTTATACAAATTATACAATCATCATACAAAGAATGATAGTTTATCCCATCGCAGGATAAACATACAATGAATTTCGCGCACAGGTCAGGTCAACGGTTTACCAGCGTACAAACAATACTCGCTATGTAAATAAAAGTGGGCGGCTATTTTGTATAAAGATACTACTGTAACCGAAAAAAGTAGTTTCTTGGGTAACGCACAAAATTTTGAGATTGAATGCAAATTTACTTTCAAAAGGGTCGCTGTACAAATATTGTATCAAACAAAACAAAACAAAAACGATGTGACTATTTTATTAGAATGATAATTTACAACGATCGATCATTATGAATAATTGACGTGTGAAATCGTTTAAGGAGTCGAAAATATGGCGGGGTTAAAATGTTATCAAATAAAAGGCGTTTTTCTTAATTGTTCCCCGGAAATGAATTATTGAACATTAACCACAACAATTTTACTCGAAAGTACACAATAGTTGCTATTTTTACTTCTTTCAGATTTTTAAACCGAAGAGCTACGAGAATAGCAGTGCGGGGGGGGGGGATTCTATGTTAAATCGAAGAACCAGGGGGCTGACACTGGGATAAATTCTCTTAACAACAACGTGTCCCCGTATTGTCGCCACGTAACTAACCCACCATGCGGCGCTAGTAGTCACCCGCATGACCCCCACTCCGCAAAGCACCTCTCCCTATTATTTCGTCATCTTTTTTGTCGCGTGAACCAAGTGAATATTTCTTTTCGTTTTCTCGATCTGTCATTGGTCTCGAATAAAAAAAATTGTAGTGTGGTAATATCGTAATTATTTTATCACATAGTGATAAAATAATAAACCATTTTAGTGTAGCGATAAAAGAAAAAACCATTTTTGTGGTTTTTGTGCTCATATTTGAGAATGCCTGCGTGCGTGGTTCTTGGCTGCACGTCAGGTTATCAATCAAACAAGGAAAAATCGCAATTTTTCAATGTACCAAAAGATCCAGAAGCCCTGGAATTATGGAGAAAAGCCATCGGACCCACAGACAAATCCATTAAGTCTGGTCAATCAGTGTGCGCATCAATATTACGTACTGATGCGGATGCAGCAATATTCTGCACGTCTCAACGCAGAACAAAAAAAAAAGCAATCTCGACAAGAAAAAAATCGCAAAACATTGTACAACGTGACTAATCCATTATTTAAAAAATAATAAGTTTATTTCGTTCAATAAATATTTTTATAACACATAATATTGCAACAAGTGTAAATATTGCATCCCTTCGCATATACACATATACTTTTAAATTCTATTCTAAACAATGAATTATCCAGACGCGTCGAATGCAAATTATGCAGACACTGCGCGACTGGAGTGGGGGTCATGCGGGTGACTACTAGCGCCGCTTGGTGGGTTAGTTTACGTGGCGACAATAACGGGACACGGTAGACCCAGCAGTGCCAGGGGGCTGCTTGCAACGAAGCTAAATTTTCATGGTGGGGGTAGGCACGCAATCGGCTTCACTTTTCGATTCACTAGGCGCCGCTACGCGTCGCTACTAGCAAGGGGAAGTAACCGTGACCGTGCCCACCCCACGGTCCTACATACAGGTCTGACAACGGCGGTAGTGGGGGCAGGCACCCTTGGCGGTTTTGTTTTTTGTTCCGATTTCTGTCGCTTGGTGCGTGACGACAAGGGGAAGTAGTGGTGCGACGAATAGAGAAATGCTCTTCTGTCCTTTTCCCTCCTGACCGCCACGCATGTGCCGTTTGCCGTAACTTAATTTATCGTACTGTCGTGTAAACTGCATAATATACGAAACCAATAAAAAAAAATGTGTTGATTAAAAAAAAGATGACTACTTTCATCGAAAAAAAAATTGAAAACTTTTTGAATACATTAATTCATACCAGCACATATCACGACCATTTACATCCCTTTTTCTCCAATGTCTCACAATACATCGTTCTTCGAAATGTTTTTCGCACACGTACTGAGACCCTGTCAGTCCCGGAATAGCATCGAGCCATTTTTTGTATCGTTCGACGTTTCTGGGCACGGGAAACACGAAGCATTTCTGCTTTCAATTTTTGTACCCCGTTTTACAATTGCGACCCGCGCAACTCTTAGCCATTTCCCATTTTTTTCGCAAAAACTTCAAAAAAAAATGCACACTTATGCGTAAAAACACGATAAAAAATGTGTCACGGTAAATCGCGTAGAACCTTCTGGTATATGGTCGCACATAAAGGTTATTTCGACAATCGCGCCACAAAAACATACGTAAACACCTTGACCGCATTCGCCGGCAAGAGGTAAGGGAGAAACTACTTCCTCTTGCTAGTAGCGACGCGTAGCGGCGCCTAGTGAATCGAAGAGTGAAGCCGATAAGCGTGCCTACCCCCATCACGAAAATTTAGCTTCGTTGCAAGACCTGTATGTAAGACCGTGGCACACCCACACCTGCGTGTTTCCCGTTGCCACGACGGAATTCCAACCATCTCGTCTCGTATTTGCGAGGCAACGGCGACACATAACCTAAAACAACACAAGCAAGAAAGCGTTCAAAAATGATCGCCGTCAAGTTTTTATGCCGGTAGTGCGGAATATCTTCGCTGTTTGTCATCGTTAAGTACGCTCATTCGATAATACATCGATCGACGTTGGATATTTGAGGCTTTGGACTTTTCGATCGTGAGTATATTATTCACAACCGCGAGTAATTCGTCGCAGAGATTCTCGTTGTCGTTGCATTATTTTTGAGGTTATCACCGCCGCGTACGCAACCGCGAATTAAGAATGTAACGAGACTCAGAAACGCTGCCATGTCGATGAAAATTGAATGCATTTTATCAGTTGACAATGATCGTTAAAAAAAATGTCTTGCCTGGGATCTACGGTACGTCCCCATCAATTCCGACAGTTGCAATTTTTTAACGCTTGATTTTGAAATTGCAACGCCATTAGTGTTAGAGATGTCGGACGACGAGGACCTGGTCTACGTGAAGAAGCAAAAGACGGTGCACTATGGCTCGCTGGAAGAGGCGGAGAGGGCGAGACTCGCGGCCAACGCCGGCGACTCCTCGGACGACGAAAAGGACGTATCCGGCATGACCGATGCGTCCTTGGGCGGCATTGCCGCTGGCAACGTTCACATATCCAACGAGTATATGGAGCTGGAGGACGAAATGTCCAAGGATCGTCAAGCGTTGCTGGAAGAATTTGAGCGCAGGAAAAAGGCGAGACAGATCAACGTCTCGACGGACGATTCCGAGGTGAAGAAGAATCTGAGACAATTGGGCGAACCCATTTGCCTGTTCGGCGAGGGACCTGCCGACAGAAGAGCCCGCTTGAGGGAACTCCTCGCCAGCCTTGGCGAGGACGCCATCAGGAAGAAGCACGAGGAGGAGGAAAAGCCCGCTCAGCCGCCGGAGCGCGATACCGAAACTACTTGGTATCACGAGGGACCGGACTCCCTCCAAATCGCGCGCTCCTGGATAACATGTGAGTCATCTTTGCTCGATATCCTAGAAACGCTTACTTTATCCAACTCCATTCTACAATGGATGGAAAAATTGGCCTTGTTCGTGCCTCCGAATTGATTGGAGTCCTTCGTTGTGGCACAAAGCCAAAAATGACCCAGCTTGTGGAATTGTGTACTTTTTTTGCGGATTCACTTCGTATGATGTTTTATCAAGGGCAAATTACGACAATCAGAGTCGACAATTAAGAGAAGTTACCAGGGAACAGACAGTCCTTGGTTGGCTTTTGTACGGCTCGGTCCTAAAGTACGACCAACACACTGTAAATTCAATTATAAGACCTGCCCAGTAATAAACTTATATTCCTATTCAACGAACTTGAGTTCCAACTCTTAATTTCGCGACGATCCCAAAAATACCTATCCCGGGTTCTTGAACCGATGATACAATACAGGGAATTTTAAAATTTCCCGTAAACTTCCTCAGAATTTACTTTTTGCAAGAACTACGCAAAATGGAACCGACGTGAAAAAAACAAAACCGAAAGGCATAAAAATAAATATTTTTAATATTTATATTATTATTCATTATTATTACTATATATTACTTTTCATTATAAACAAAAAAAGTTACGTCACTGCCAGACATTGAAAATTTGAAAAACTAATTCACTAAATTACTAGAAAATAATTTATTTGCATTCAATTTGTCGATACACAACCACACAATTATTATTGCAGATAAGTCTTTGCCGATTTTCTTGAAACTCTTATATGTGATAAAGCATTGAAAACTATTAGACACGTTTTTTTTTTATCTGCGGGAAAACGTTTTTAGAGGGTAAACGACTCCTCAAATAAAGGCGTGTTACCCCTTAATTTTTTTTCCAATTATTTTATAGTGAATTTTTCATCGTTTTACATTAAAAGAATTTTGGTTTTTGTTTCATTCAGATTGGTAGACTGCTTGTGAGTGAAACTGCAAAACCACCCCTCGAAGCGTCTTTCTTTGAAGGGCGGCTTCTCCCCTTAAAACCGTTTTTCTGCGGATAAAAAGAATACGTGTCTAATAGTTTTCAATGCTTTATCCCATATATGAGTTTCAACAAAATCGACGGTGGACACTGAACTGATGTTCCTTGTTAGTTATGCACACTGATCTGCGAGACCCGGCCAACCGTCGAATGATGTAGTTTTCTTGAAGATGCGTCTATTGGGATGTTTTTTTTTGAATGATAGAGCAGACTTCTGGGAAAGCACCTGTGAAGAGGAAATCCGAAAAATAAATATGTTTCGCGAAAGACGAAAAACGCGAGTTTTGCACTTTTTCATCGAATTTGTGAGACTCAAGAGCGTACACCTAGGGTTAAGGGGCTATACTAGTGTGAACGCTGAAAATTTGAGTGATTTTCGGGAATTTTTTGGAAGAAAAGTACTCAATTAAGGGGGGATTGTCTTTTTTTTCGCAAAATTTACCGCTTTTTAGGATTTTTTTTTGTGAAGAAAGTATACAACGGAAAACTTGTGAAACTTGGCATATAGTTCTATTGATCTGTTTACTACATACAAAAAAAATTTTAAACAATTTCATCAAAAAATCCGCCTCCCACCCCCCTCGACGCGCGATGGTCCTTTTTTGATGGTGTGCACGATTACAGCCTTCACGTTCATCCTGCAACAAAAACCCAAAAAGCATTTTACTTTAGACACATATAGCTATCGTTCGATGAAGAGAAAAAAAAATTGACGATTTGGTGACGTTTTGAACTTGAAGTATCGATTTTTCGAAAAAAATTGATCGATTTTTTGTTATAAATAAAAAACTATTAAACGTATTGCTTTTTTGCTTCATCAAACGATAAAAGGATGTCAGCTGACCATTCTGTTCAAATTTGAAGGCAATCGGTTGAATAGTTTTTGAGAAATCGTGCACACCATCAAAAAAGGACCATCGCGCGTCGAGGGGGGTGGGAGGCGGATTTTTTGATGAAATTGTTTAAAATTTTTTTTGTATGTAGTAAACAGATTAATAAAACTATATGCCAAGTTTCACAAGTTTTCCGTTGTATACTTTCTTCACAAAAAAATTCCCAAAAAGCGGTAAATTTTGCGAAAAAAAAGACAATCCCCCCTTAAATGTTACGGAAAATTAAGAATATATTTGGCTATATTTGACTTATATTACATAATTTTTTCATAGAAAAATATTGACATCCTAGCGACTCATGCGCTGCCTTCGGAGGCGCCAAAAAGAAAGTTCCTCCACTGCTGACATGATTCCGGCCGATTAAGTACCTGAAACCGAAAAAGCAGAAAATGTTAAACTGGAAGGTATTACCTACAATGACGTAGGATTTTCGAAAAATATCAAAATCTAACAAAATGGCGTAGTTATGAAAAAAGTCTGTTTTCTTGTCAATAAAATGGTCGGTTTTTTCAATGCCAAGTCGTCAATTTTCATCCATCAAAAATATCCCACGTCATTGTAGAGTATATATATTCAAAAGTACTCATTTCAAATTTCAAGTCAATCGGATAATTGCTCTTTGAGTTACAATGTCAGCAAATTTGAAAAATCTTATTTCGAGAAAAACGCGTTCAAAGATTTATCTATCGATTTTTGCAAGATAAAATGATTAGAGATACGGCCTTGAAATTTTTACAGGATATTCTTAAAAGTATAAACTGTCGAAAAAGGCAAAACAAATCGATTTTTTGAAAGAGTCACACCAGTGTAGCCCCTTAAGAATTCACCTGGTCAATTTGAGGCAGTGTGACAAGCGCGGGACTTTCAAGAATCGTGGACAATGAGTCAATGGCTAACGTTTGACAACAATAAGACGTGTTGACGACATTTTTTTTCAGCCTATTCGCTGCCGCGAGCAAAAGCCCGGCTGGATCGCGCGAGAGAGGAGCTCGATCTTCCCGGAGCAACGCGCACGGCAAGGCGGCAAGAGTTGTTGAAAAAATTGCAAGCGCTGACAATATACTGTTCACAAATCGGAGACACAAGGCCGATATCGTTCTGCGAGTTTAGTCCAAACTCGAGAATGCTCGTCACCGCCTCGTGGTCGGGACTTTGCAAGTTATGGTCTGTACCCGACTGTAACCTTTTGCGAACTCTTAAGGGTCACGCTTGTAACGTTGGATGCATTGTTTTTCATCCCAAAGCCACACTCGACGAAGAAGTATTGGGCGATGAGGCCGGACAGACGTGCGTACTCGCGAGCTGCGCATCCGACGGTAATAATAAGCCAAGATTTTCATCGACCATGGAATCGAGCGAGATTCGCAACCACCCGGACGTTATTTATGAGAATCGAATCGCCATTTTTTTTTGCGTAGGTACGGTGAAATTGTGGGCTGGCGGGAGCGGCGAAGAGCCACTTGCCGAAGTCGAAGGCCACGAGCCTAACAGAGTCTCGAGAATCGCTTTTCATCCGTCGGGACGTTTTCTCGGTACCTGCTGCCACGATTCCTCCTGGCGCTTGTGGGACCTCGAGCAACAGGCCGAGGTTCTCCATCAGGAGGGCCACGCCAAACCCGTTCACTGCATAAGGTGGATAGATCCTTCGTGTAATGACGTTGAAGTTTGCATTGTTGGAATGCAACGAAAATCAATTCTTTTTAAGCCCTTAGGCCACAGTTACGGGTATAAAATCACGTCCGAATTTAACAATTTTTTTTCGTATGAAAAAGTGATTCACTCTTTAAATTAATTATACATCTATTTACTATGCATATCAAGCTGTTAGAAAAAATATATATTTTTTTCCGATGTACAAAATGGCCGACTACTAATATTTTCTTGTGTTATCTTTTTTTAGGCGCTCCGCGGCGTGACATTTACCATCCACAATTTGTTACCTAGAACAAAAAACAAAAATTCTCGTCAATCTACATTAGAATACACAGAGAAGTACGTACGGAATTTAAAAAATATTGTTTTATTCAAAAGTTGCAGGTATTTGAACTTAAGAAATGAATTTTCAGTGGAAAATTTCGTTATAACTGCTCATAAACTGCTCATAAAATGAAAAGTTTTCGATTAATCAGAAATTCCGTACGTACTTCTCTGCGAAATGCAATTAGGAACATAACTTTTGAATTTGAAGTAAATCGAATGAAAATTGTCGAAGTTATTTGTCACGCCAATTGGAAAAAAGCTGTTTCGAGAAGTTTCGAGTAGTCGGCCATTTTGTACATCGAAAAAAAAATATATATATGTTTTCTAACAGCTTGATATTCATACTAAATAGATGTGTAATTAATTTTATGAGTGAATCACTTTCCAAACGAAAAAAACGGTTAAATTCGCTCATGATTTTATACCCGTTGCTGTGGCCTAAGGCCTTAATCGTGATTAGCTGTGAAAATCACCTGAATGTTTTTACGTATTCTTATCGAAGGTTTGCGACCTCAATTTTCGAAAAAAAGAAGGCTGGATGAGGATACAAATGAGAAATGAGAGAAAAAAGTTGTTGCATTCCAACGATGCAAAGTTCAACGTCATTTCGTTTACTTTCTGTTGCTCGATCGTATTTTTCGGCGTCGTTTCATTCGCCCTTCGTTTTCTCCTCGACCCTTGCTGTATACGGTAGTAATGACGATTCACAAATTTCCAAGCGGACTGAACGAAAATCTCAGCCTTCCATAATCATTTCTACGCTCATTGACAAGCTACGCTTAAGGGGCTACATCTACCTAGAGGCCCGAAAAGAATGACCGAATTGCGATTTTTTTCAGGGTAACGGTTAGTGAATGATAATTTTTTTAACACAAACGTACGTATATCAAGAGCCTTTAAAAAAATCACCAAAAAATACAGAAAAACAACAAAAACATGGCCGCCGGCCATGTTTTAAATACATTTTTTTAACATCGTGGTGACGAATTGTACCTCGAGCGAACAAAATCTATGAAAAAAGTCGTCATTTTTACGGAACTATGAAGAAATGAAAATCGATTTAAAAAAGTGAGATCGTCAGCGACCTTTAAATGTTTTCCATTGTATCTCCTGTAAATTTGGAAAAATTCCATTTAGTGGTTCTCGAGATATGTCCACCGACTTTGAAAGCAGTGTTGCGAGAAAAATGCGTTTAAAATTTAAAGTATGGTGCTGCTACCGCTCGCCCGAACAACTGTTAGAAGCTATAGCTAACACCTAGGTAGTTGCAGTCCGTGGAGGCGGGATACACAATTAGACAGGAAAAAAATAAGTAATATTGAGGGATTTTTCAGACTAAGATATCATTATTCTACAATTATCAAACTTTAGGTATACTTTAATAGTACAGTCGAACCTCGATAAAACAAATCTCTAGGGAAGCTCGTTATATCGAGCTTTCGTTACATCGAGATCATGTTGTTCAAAATGTTCTTAAAAAAAATTAGTAGTATAAATATAGGGATATTTTTTAACGAAAGAAAGGTTCCAATTAGAACAATTTTTACAAGCAATTAGGGCACAATGTATATTATTATGTGGTTGTATAAGGTTTCGGGTGTCTATCGGAAGGGAATGGACAAATCTTCGTTATATCGAGGATTTCGTTATATCGAGGTTCGACTGTATATTTAAGTATACGAAACAATTTTTTTAAATCAATTCATCATCAAAATGGTGGAGCTGTGGCAGAGTGTAACTTTGATTTGCAAAAAAGTTCAAACATTTTTTCAGTTACAACATGTATAGTTTCTATGTGACGATAATTAAAATGAAGAAACTACAAATTTAAGAAAACGGCACGCATTTACAAAAAAAAAATCAACATTTCACGCAACATTTCTGTAAAATGTAAATTCAAAGAGTAGCTTTTTTCCAATTTTTCAAAAACAATTTTCGTCAAGTAGAAGGTACCAATATTATCAATATTTCTACCAAGTTTCAACTCAATCGGCTCAATAGTTTTTGAGTTATCCTGCACGCCAATTTCGATAATGCAGTTTTGAGAAAAACGCGTTTGAAGTTCACGCCCGCTCCGAATCCGAGCGGTGAGGCACAGCGTTGACGTGCTGTAACGTTCGAAGTTTTTCGAATTTCGCTTTGAACTTTGGGAAAATATACTACGTATATAGTTCTATCGTTTAAGGGGCCAGTCCACTTTGGAGTCACGAAAAAAAGGCTATTTCCGCGTTTTTTCTTTTAGAATTTTATAAAAGATATGAATATAAAAGTTGTTGGGCTTGATAAATACATTAAACATTTTTTTTCATTTTTATTCATTTTTAAGTAAAAAAAAACTACAGTTTAACGTAACGCCTCAAAAATAGGTGGGCTAGGTAGCTCCATCACAACTCGGCAACGGCTTCGCCGAAACAAAAAAATCAAAATCCATTCAGTATGACACCAGCTATTAAATGACCCTCGGATGTAAAGTTTAATCAAAAAATAAAAAAATGGCCGATGAAAAACGAAAAAAGTATTTAAAAAACGCGTTATGTCGCAGTTTTTCGCAAGAAAAAAGAGTAAAAATAAAAAGTTTAAAACCATCGAGGGTCATCTTGTTGCGAATCACGTTTACAATATGTAGTTCAAATTTCAAGAGAATCGGTTAATTAGTTTTAAAGATACGATGAAGCTAGATTTTGAAAAAGTTTTTTCAAGAAAAACGCGTTTGAAGTTTATACTATGAACTCTTACCTAAACTCAATCGGAGATTCCTGCACCGTACAAAATCCCTGCTGATTGCTCATCATCGTCGATTTCTTCAAGTCTTGCTTGCTATTGATTTTTTGTGGACTGGCCCCTTCAAGAAGGAAAAAAAGAAATCGATTTATTGATCGTTGTAAATGTATATCCCGCCTTATTACAATCGTTGACTAACTTGTCATTTTCTACATTCGCTTTGAGCATAATTTTGCTTCATCATCATCACGTGCTCCAAATTACTCGAGTATCTCACAAACTGAACGTCCATTTTTCATATTTGCTTCTTCTGCTGCCTCGTACTGAAATGACAAGGTTGCTTGTTTTTATGGTGTTGAAGTTTGCATCGTTGGAACGCAACGATAGGTCCGTTTTACATTTTATTTTCTATAATTTTATTATTATAGGCGATCTTTTTTTTTAAATAGTTTTACAATGTAGATCGCTTCATAAACATTAAAAAAATTCGTTGCCGCCCAACGATGCAAACTTCAACATCGTTTGTTTTGATATTTCGTTGCCGTCCGCGACAATTCTCGTGGTAGCTATTTTCGAAAAATCACATGTCCAAAATTTTCCAGGCGCGATAAAAAATAAACTCAAATGCAATTTCAGTTTTCAAGGTGACGGCAGTGTGAGCGCGACCGGCGGTCACGACTCGTTCGGGCGCGTGTGGGATCTCCGCACGGGGCGTTGCATAATGTTCATGGAGGGTCATCTGAAGGCTGTCTTCGGCATCGATTTTTCGCCGAACGGTTACCACATAGCGACCGGGAGCGAGGACAATACCTGCAAAATTTGGGATTTGCGTAAACGCTCGTGCGTCTACACGATCCCGTCGCACACGAATTTGCTCTCGGACGTGAAGTATCAGAAGGAGGAGGGCCAGTATCTAGTCACCGCTTCGTACGACGGTAGCGCGAAAATATGGTCGAACAAGACCTGGCAACCGCTGAAAACGTTGCAGGGTCACGACGGCAAAGTCATGTCGGCCGACATCTCGGCGGATCAAAAGTTCATCGCCACGAGCTCCTACGATCGAACGTTCAAATTGTGGGCACCGGAAAACATGTGAACTCCGTCGCCTGCATGCAAACTGAACGAGGAACGAGAGAAAAGAGGAGAATTATCACAATCGGCTGCTTCAACAGTGACAATCGTGATTACGCGAGCAAACGTTTGACGCTATCTTAGTTGAGTATGTGTCTTTAAGAGGGAATACCGAAAGAATAATAAAATAAAAACTCGTAATATTCCGTTGATTGGAAGAAAAATCCGTAGATTTTTATTAAAGAACGCTCGGTCGGTAACCGTGAAAGCGTAATCAACGGATTTCTCGTAAATTGTTTAATTTTGTTCAAAATGCCACTTCACCGCGTAGTTCTAAACTGAAGTTAGTTAGTAAACTAAAATTCGAACTTCACCGCGTAGTTCTAGCATTACATTGTACAAAGATTTCAATTTCCGGTTGAAAATGATCAGAACAACGAAAAAGCACCCATGGAATTGGCAACGTCGGGCGTAACACCTGATGCGTTTGGCGAGCATAACCTAGCTCTGCGCCATAACCTAACTTTTCACATCAATGAGTCTCGAGCACGGTCTTACATACAGGTCTTGCAACGAAGTTAAATTTTCGTGGTGGGGGTAGGCACGCTTATCCGCTTCACTTTTCGATTCACTAGGCGTCGCTACTAGCAAGGGGAAGTAGTTTCCCCCTTTCCTCTTGCCGGCGAATGGGCCAAAGGTGTTTACGTATGTTTTTGTGGTGCGATTGTCGAAATAACCTTTATTTGCGACCATAAACCAGAAGGTTCTACGCGATTTACCGTGACACATTTTTTATCGTGTTTTTACGCATAAGTGTGCATTTTTTTTTTTTGAAGTTTTTGCGAAAAAA
Source organism: Ophion ellenae (assembly GCA_963210295.1). NCBI lineage: Eukaryota > Metazoa > Arthropoda > Insecta > Hymenoptera > Ichneumonidae > Ophion > Ophion ellenae. Next base: position 18,170,480 of record OY723394.1, read on the forward strand.
AATGGGAAATGGCTAAGGGTTGCGCGGTTCGCAATTGTAAAACGGGGTACAAAAATTGTAAGTAGAAATGCTCCGTGTTTCGCGTGCCCAGAAACGTCGAGCGATACAAAAAATGACTCGATGCTATTCCGGGACTGAAAGAGTCTCAGTACGTGTGCGAAAAACATTTCGAAGAACGATGTATTGTGAGAGATTGGAGAAAAAAGGATCTAAATGGTCGTAATATGTGCTGGTATGAATTAATGTATTCAAAAAGTTTTCAGTTTTTTTTTAGATGAAAGTAGTCATCTCTTTTTTAATCCACACATTTTTTCAATTGGTTTCGTATATTATGCAGTTTACACGACAGTGCGGTAAATTAAGTTAGGGCAAACGGCGCATGCGTTGCGTTCAGGAGGGAAAAGGACAGAAGAGCTATTTCTCTCTTCGTCGCACCACTACTTTCCCCTTGCCGTCACGCACCAAGCGGCAGAAATTGGAATAAAAAACAGAACCGCTAAGAGTGCTTACCCCCACTACCGCCGTTGTCAGACCTGTATGTAAGACCGCGGTCTCGAGCAGGGGGTTGGCATCTTTCAGAATTTTTGCTACGCAAAATATCCTCTGTTTGTAGTGTCCTACCCTGCCACTCGTAGCGCTAGTTGTTCTCGAACAATCTTGATGCGCGCGCAGGAGCTATGTATATATACACACGTACACATATAATTCCAAGCTTTCCATAGCTTCGAATGCGAGGATCGGCTAGTACGGTGAAAAATGCACTTTTTCAGGATTACGCGGGTACCCTGAGGTACAACCGTGCACAACACACGGCATTAGCACACGAGTATAAGTAATTTCGGTAATTTAATCAATTCCTCACCGCGGCTTAAACTCCAAACGTCAAAATAGTCGTATAGAGCTCTTAGATATGAGGCGGAATGAGCTAGTGGCGCCGCTTGGTGGCAGATTCAGGCAATTCGTGGACGTTCGACTGCGTCCAGCTGTGCGCTTTCCGTATCAATTTCATTGAAAAGCGCTGTGTGGAATAAATAATAAATGGGCGGTACGAGGTATAGTGTTGTGGGGTGCAAACATTCCCAATCTCGAAATCAGCTATTGACTTTTTATCCGTTTCCGAGACGAAATTGGGAAATCAACGAGAGAAATGAGTGGATAAAAGCTGTCAGTAGAATGTATCGTACGATAAGGGTTCACCTGTAAAACAATCACTTCCTATTGGAAAGAAAACATAAAGATCGAGAAAGCCCACACAAAAATTGTACACAAGCATGTAGACACAAACAGAAATTGCAAATCAAAATATACAGTGCCCAATATTCATGATAGTGTTAACGGTATGAGATGTTTTTAAGGAATACGTGCACTGAAGCCAGCACAAATAAAAATAGAAACAAACGTGCAGAATGTTAATCATGTTTTATTTAAAATCTTGCATAAACATTTTTAGAGAATCACGTGCAAATGATTTTTTATTTAATTTTTTTTTCATCTATGATAAAAATATTATCGATTCAACATTTTATACTCATTTTCAACGATTAAATAGTATTCACCAATAATATATTATTCATTTAACATGCCATACTTATCCTTAATAATGAACGAAAATCTGTAATTTGTCAATGCTGTTATATACTGAAATAAAAACATGCGGTTTACTAAATCTAAGTTCAATGATCAATATACTTATTGCTTCATTATTGATATTTCTTTGATAAGGAGATACATCTTCATTTTCGATTTCTGTTTTACATGTATGGTTGAAAAGTTGCTGAAAAAAATATTTTTTCCCATTATTATTCGACTACTAATTGACCACATAATTAATACATGCCTCTACTTTTACGTTGTACGGTGTATTATTCACTTTAGTCTGTGGTATTACTTCCCCAAGGATAATTCGATCTCCATTAGCTCCATTAGCATGGACTTCGACGACCTCCTGAACGTGGTGACTTTGAAATAGTTTTTGCCCTATACATTTTTAATTGATTGATCATGATACGATAACCCTAAAAATATATACGTAGTAGAAATTACAGTGAATTTGACAGAATATCTCATGTTTCGTGTATTTACTTACCTTTAGATACAGATTTTCCGCGAAAAAAATCTCCATAAATATTCTGGAAGCCACACTTGACAAGAGTGTGGCTCATAATTGCACTTTAACAATGTGGTATTTGGACCAAACAAATAAACAATGCAAAAGTGCAGTGATTTGTATGCGAATCATATGTGTACTGTTCTGAGAAGAACGACCATCGTTGCCATCGCTTCGCCACGATATCCAAGAGGCCTATTCGGCTTCGGGGTGGTTAAGGAGGTACGGTGATGACAATGCTAGTAAACTTAGAGTCTATTTCACGCCGTAATATCGCCACGTTTTAGATATATGTATAAGGCTTATTTTTCGAGAACTATTTTTTAAGTATTGAATTTCGGGTTTCCTATTATTTTTATAATATGGAAACAACCTTAATAATCTACTACTCGACTTCAGTAGTACGTCATATCGTTGACGTTTAGCATCGTCGCATTTTCGGTGGCTGTCATCGGTTCCACGCGCCCGGCTTATTATTTTTTGTAGCCGGTTAACATGGAGAATGAAAATACTGTGGAAGTTTATCAAAAGAGTAACGGGATTGTACCTGAAGTCCAGTTTAGAGACAAATGTAGATTCTGACGGACAATAATTATAAAATGAAAAGATAATATTGCGATTGCAAATAAAAAACGTCGCGTTGAAGTTAACCTCAATGTCCAATGTCCAATCTGTCCAAAGTCAAAACATATTTCATTGATTGTTATGTTATTTTTCCCTTTCACAATTTTCACAATATTTGCAGGTACAAAAAGGAACGTTTATTTTATATGACGGTTTTCCCATGCTGAATTTATATATAGATGCGTTGTATAGGTACATGTCGCCAGAAAAATTGAGATGCCTTTGCTGTACGTAAAATAACTTATAGTAAATATCGACGAAAGGCCCTTTATAACCCATTAAAAAATGTACGGCTTCGCACAATCATATTTTTAATTGGCGTTAAGAATATCCGGTGGACGAATCAAATTTGCGCGGGTATCCGGCGTTGCCACACGTCGAGCAAGATGGCTGCTGTTACGTCACGAGAAGTCTCGCTCTCCGAAAACTTCGGTTTTTGCGACTTTATTTCTAATTTTATTGCTTATTTTTGCGGTGAGTTTTCCAATTCAAGGTGCCTTATCGATCACAAAGATTCAACGAACGCAACCATCAGATTTTTTACGTGTTTCTTCGCTCCAAGTAGCACAAAAAAATCGATATATGAGAGGACAGGCACATTTTGTCGTCTACGTGTGACGAATTCACCAACTTTAACAATTAATAACTCGGAAAGTATACGGTAAATCTCGTGGAAACTCCGCATACGCATGGACGACGGTCTCGACAATGCTATAAAAAAAATCGGGCTTTTATCTTGAACTCGCTCCAATCACCGTACCTCCTTAAGTACGCCGTGCGGGCCTCGCGCTTGCGCTATAAGAATATGGTAAGTGACCTACTAGCGCCACGGGGAGAGGTAGAACTAAATAAAGCGGTCAAAAAGCGGAGCATTTTTATATACGGTAAGGGATAGGAGGTGCCAGCCCCCTGGTCTCGAGTGCCAACTTTGAGGGTCGCAAACGTGACGTTGCCAGGTGTTTGTTCAAAATTCCATTATATCATTTAAGGACATTATGTTCAATTACAATTTTACCCATAGTATTAATTCCGCTGAAGTAATTCAGGGTTATTTAAATAAGATTCCGACAGATTTGGTACAACGTTCTTCAGTGCGTTTTTATGGTGAAACTGTTTTTGTGAATATGACAGAGACTACTTCAGAGTAGTTTAGGATCTAATTTTTCAGTTTTTATTAGTAATTATGCAATAAATATAACATTTACCACAAATTTAGCACATTAGAATCGACAATACGAATGTTCAACACAAGTCAACATAAATCGAAACAACTGTGGGTAACATACATTTTTTTCTCTTTGTTGATCCTGCAGAACTAGTCGTACCTCTTAAAGGTAATCCTATTAGGCTTCAATCCATAGGAGTTTCATAATTTTTGTTGAGCTCCGCTAAATAGATTAATAATCGTCTCTATAAAATTTCAAGCTCGGTTATCGTCCCAATTACAGATAAAAAATGTTAAAATTGCGTATTTTTGTGGAGGGATTCCGGGACGACATACAAAAACCCAATTTCCGGTCGCTACAAAAGTGTATATAATAGTGGGCATCCGTCAGATTCTTAAAAAGAATCAGATTTACATACTTAACACTTGTAGTAATCGAATGCTCTCAGAAAAAATTGCGCTTATTGACCTAATTTTTATGTAATATCAAGTTTAATTTGAACTTCCGGTATTGGATTTATTACCACTTGCTACGATAAAGAGACGTGACAGCAAGGCAACAACTGACTGTAGTCGTAACCTCATCTCACCCATTCGAATTTCCACACATATTTCATTTTTAACCGACATATTTCGCCGACACAAATTTTCCACGCTTTTTACCAGTCGTGGCCCGAATACAATGCTTTATATTTCCCGCACCTGACATTATTTTGACGGATCGACGTTGAAAAGCATGGAGGTTAAACTCGCCTGGTTGAGTAAAAAGAGACGGAGATAGAACCAATGTTGCCAAATATCAAACCTAGAAATCCTGCGGGAATCGTTAGAATAACTATTGTTTCATTTTTTTTAATGAAATGTGAACATTCATTGAACAGTTTACACATGAGAAATTTTAGTTATTGCAAATACTTTTTTTTTGCTTATGTTAAAAATATAAATTGTACAAGTCTCAAGTATGATTAGTGGTATGACTAGTGTGAAACGATAGGATTACCTTAACTATATTTCAGTAGGTTTGGCCAAAGGGCCAAGCGCAAGGGTCTGCCCATAAATTCCACATACGACGGAGACAACGTTGTCGTTTTACTTCGTGAACAATTAATGTTCATTTAAAAATAGGTGAACTTTCCAGTGTGGCTGAAACGTAAATTCGCATGCCTGACCTTGAAATTACGTGAAAGACGCGTATGGTAGGAAAAGGTTCGTATCAATTCAAATGATTAATCAAATTTGCAGTTAATTGATCGAACATTTTGCTCCGGTTAACGATGACTCGCACGCGTCGACTCTTCTTCCTCATTATTATTATTATTATTATTATTATTTTTGTTTACAGCGGAAACGCGTGATTGAGCGGAAAAAAACGTCTGATTCAACGAGTGACGCAACGTCACGCGCGATTCGGCCGTGTACTTCGGTAATTGAGATTTCGCAAGAGTCGAGAAACTTCTCGCTGCTTCGAAAGACCGCGATTCCTATCTCAATGCCAGTTAAAGCGTGACTGATAAGCCCCTCCGATACTCGACCGTGAACATTTTTCCCGTGTATAGCGGAGATAAAAAAAATCCGAGCGGAAACTTTCGCGCCCCCCCCCCCCAACTCGGCGCATATCGAAAAGCAGACGATTTGAAGGAAAAAAACCGCCCAGGGCTCGCTTATTTATTTTTCTTTAGGTAGTAGTTCGTTTAATTTCCCATGTAGGGAAAGAGCTTTTACTCGAGACCCTCAAATATCCGGTTGATCCTTCGAAGGATTTTGGCTTCCGCTTTTTTACGGCTCTGCAATGACTCGGGGCTCCCGGCGTTTTTCCGCGGAAGTGCACGTCTTTACTGGCTATAAGAAAATTCTAATTTTTTAAATGATTTTTTAACATGATTTTACTTTCTAACTTTTTAAATGTTTTTGAGTTCTAATTGGTTGAATGAATTTTTCATCAGTAGAAAATGTGATTCTATTGACACACGTGTACATATGTCAATTGAATCCCATTTTATATTGATAAGAAAAAATCGTTTGAAGAATTAGAATTTTCCGGTTTTTCATATATTTTCTCACGATATGCGATGTTCACATTTTCTTGCGATATTTTGTCGTGATATTTAAGGGGGGATTGTCTTTTTTTTCGCAAAATTTACCGCTTTTTGGGAATTTTTTTGTGAAGAAAGTATACAACGGAAAACTTGTGAAACTTGGCATATAGTTTTATTGATCTGTTTACTACATACAAAAAATTTTTTAAACAATTTCATCAAAAAATCCGCCTCCCACCCCCCTCGACGCGCGATGGTCCTTTTTTGATGGTGTGCCGAAATGCCGATGAATGACGAACGTTAAATTTTATGAGCGCACAGAGAATGCCTTTCGAGTGCCTGTTAAAATGTCTATGGAAATACTGATGCGAATGCCGTTCAGAATGTCTATGGAAATACTGGTGCGAGTGGCTGTTGAGTCTCGGCGACAATGTTTTGCACTTACATTCCTAACCAAAATACATTTCGGTAAGATTTTCAAGTACTTCGTGTGGAGAAACAAGTCTGGAAAAAACCAATCATGTTCAAGATTATCATGATATCAATTTGTTTGATTTTTTTCAAACAATTTTATTTCGTGACGAAGGCCTTAAGTTGTGACTGGAACTAAATTTTGGTTGGGATGGAACGAGCATACATCTTGGATACTACAACCAGTATATTACCATATGAAGTGCTCCTTCTTAGTTGGCTGGTTATTTATTCGTACTTTCGGCTTTGGGTATACCGCAGCTGTCAGAAGAAATTGTGATGCCGGTGAATAACGAAAAATGCGGGTGAATGCCTAAAAAAATGTAATGCCGGTGAGTGCCTAACAAAGCCGGTGAATGACCGAAAAAATGCCGGTACTTCGGATACAAAATTCTGGTTTGGTCACTCTTCAGCACTTACCGTCACTATTTGAACCGGAATGCTTGCCAAAGTAACTACAAATGCCTACAATAGGCACGGCATTCAGCCAGTCACTTCAATAGGCATATCAAACGGCTTTCTTTGGCATTTATCAAGGCACCCAATCTGCTAGGGTAGATGGTCGAACAACAGAATGTAGAAGCTATGAACATTCCGTCGACCATAGAAGACCTACACTATGGGCCTGGTATCGATGATTCCATGTAAGTTGACAAATTTCATGATTTATTCATTCCCAAATTTTCAAACGCGTTTTTCTTAAAACCACGTTTTTCAAATCCGTACCCAAAATGTCTCGAAAACCAATGAACCGATTGCCTTGAGGTTTTTCGTGGTTATTCTATACACCATTATCTAGTACTTGTCATAGGATTTTTTTCCGTTACTTAGTTTTTGTTTTATAGGCAAAATAATAACTAATTTTTGGCCCAAAAATCAGTATTTATCTTCAAAAGTCCGCCATTTTGTCATAAATCGATATTTTTAAAATCGGCTATGACAAGTACCAGATTATAGTATCTAATTGAATAGATTTTTTGTTTTTTTTTTTCAGATGATTTTTGAAGAAACGCCAGTGGATACCGTATACGCAGATTTTTTTACGACGCTCCAAGGATCATACAATATCCTTGTATATTTTTGATATTTTTAAATAAAGAAAAAACATATTTTTTAATGTACATACTTTTAGATAATTAAAACCCCAATCCGAAATTTCAAATAGTTTTCCTTGAAAAAATTCACAAAAATGACCTTTTTTCCGGCTCCTAGGTGTATATCTCCCCTTAAGTCGGATGGCATTTTGACTGTGACGTTATGCCGTGTGATCCGCGCGAGCAATTCGTGCAAAATCTCGGATACGCTCACCTCGCTGTATACGAAGATAAATAATTTAATTCTCGTTGCGATAATTTTTCAAACGGTATAAACCGGAGAATGCCATTAGTAGGGTTGTGCTATATATCGCGGTGGGCTGCCAAAGAAGTGGCTGCTGGTCGGCTAGAGCCAACGGGTCTGCGACAAACTTCCATAAACAGGAAAACGTGCAAAATGTCCCGGGCTATTAATAACGAGCTTTCTGAAGTTTCCGCTGGAATATATAAAAGTCGAGCATTCCCGTCTACTTTTATACAAGTCCGAGTGGATATTTCCCTGCGTTCTTTCACCCTCCCTCGCTTGCTTCGCCCCCCCCCCCCCCCGGTCTCCTTGCACTCGAGCACTCCGAAACTTTCCGAGAGAACCGAGCGAAAACGAAACGTGCTCGTGCGAAAATTTATAGTTTATCCCCCGTACCCACCCTGTATTGTTTACTCTCGAACCATTGACACGCATCTTCGCAGTTCGAGAAATACGCTCGATTTACGAAACGATCGTTTAACAAGCGAGTATTTTAATAATATTTCGCCGTATCGGTCTCCATTACGCACGAACCGCCATTAACGTTAAGGGGCTACGTCTACCTAGAGGCCCGAAAAAAATGGCCAAATTCTGATTTTTTTTTGCGCACAGGTTGGTGAAAAAGAAATGCATTTTTCAAAAGGGATAATCACAGTGTAACGGGTAGAAAAACAGCTGATTTTCGCGATTTTTTTTCGATGGTTAAAATCCGCTAATCAGTCCGATTTTTTATGTCAAATCAAAGCACTCATGAAAAACAGAAAACCAATTTTTAAACGGTGTATACGATTGTGGCCGTAAATATTATCCGAAACAAAATTTGTAGAAAGATTATTATTAATTGTTTATTATTGATTAATTATTATAAATGTAATATTAATTAATGTTTATAAATGTATAATGTTAATCAATTATTATAAAATTGATTATTATTAATTAATTATCGTAAATGTAGAAAGATTATTATTAATCCGTATGAAAAACGCTATCTTGGTATGGAGGTTCCTAAAAAATCAAAACTGACAAACGGTGGTGGTTCGAAAAAAAAACGTATCGACTTGAGCATATTTTTTCGTTAAAAAAATATGAAGATTAAAAAAACGCTTCCATAGGAAGATGAAGAATGGCGTGAAGAATGTTTGGTCAAAGTGTGAGACGGATAGCTTGAAAACTCTTCCTTTGAGAGTGTACACCGTTTTGAAAAACGAACTTTTCGAGAAAAACGCGTCTGTCCGCGCCAGGTCTCACGCAATGTTGGGCGTTAATTAATTATATTTTCAATCAGTTAGTTAATTGAATTAATGAACTGATTGCCGTTGCCGCCTCGATCTCAGCGGTCGGCGGTGGCTCGGGTCTCGTTTGCGCGTCGCGCAAAGGTGCCTCGGTCATGATTCGCTCGCACACGCTGAACGGGTTACGAGCACTAGCATCATCCTCGTAAAATTGTGCACCGTGTTGTCGATGACAGTTTCTCGTAACAGGCGATATCCGTGATCCGTACGATTTTTAAACAATATCTTCTTCCGGATACATTTTCATTTTTTACCCTTCGTTACATTTCGATGCATTACCAAAAGAAGCTACTGTGACAACTGACAAGGAACATCACTCAAGTATACTTAAGAAAAGTTAAGTATACTTACAGAAAAAATGTTTACATTAGAAGAATTTTCCCTCCTTTAAGGTAGTACCTCCACAGAAGAATTGAATTAAGATATGGTTGAAATTTGACATATACTTTATTTAATACATTGTCCAAACATCTGTGCAATTTGAATAAGTTTGACCACCCCAAACCTGAGATATTTACACTTAAGGGGGGATTGTCTTTTTTTTTCGCAAAATTTACCGCTTTTTGGGAATTTTTTTGTGAAGAAAGTATACAACGGAAAACTTGTGAAACTTGGCATATAGTTTTATTGATCTGTTTACTACATACAAAAAAATTTTTAAACAATTTCATCAAAAAATCCGCCTCCCACCCCCCTCGACGCGCGATGGTCCTTTTTTGATGGTGTGCACGATTACAGCCTTCACGTTCATCCTGCAACAAAAACCCAAAAAGCATTTTACTTTAGACACATATAGCTATCGTTCGATGAAGGGAAAAAAAAATTGACGATTTCGTGACGTTTTGAACTTGAAGTATCGATTTTTCGAAAAAAATTGATCGATTTTTTGTTATAAATAAAAAACTATTAAACGTATTGCTTTTTTGCTTCATCAAACGATAAAAGGATGTCAGCTGAGCATTCTGTCCAAATTTGAAGGCAATCGGTTGAATAGTTTTTGAGAAATCGTGCACACCATCAAAAAAGGACCATCGCGCGTCGAGGGGGGTGGGTGGCGGATTTTTTTATGAAATTGTTTAAAAAATTTTTTGTATGTAGTAAACAGATCAATAAAACTATATGCCAAGTTTCACAAGTTTTCCGTTGTATACTTTCTTCACGAAAAAATTTCCAAAAAGCGGTAAATTTTGCGAAAAAAAAAGACAATCCCCCCTTAAAGTTGGCTTGGTTTACACGTAACAAATGCGTTATGATGGGCAAACAGAGCATCATTAATTCTACCGTCAAAACTAAAATTAAGAAATTGATAAAAAACGAGGATAAGCTACAGTAAGATATCACGAATAATGCGAAAAAAAATGAGAATGATTCACCATCTAGTTTCCAAGATATAACCATGAGAAGCCCTCACAATTTTGGTGCAAAGCCTGGCAAAGCCTGAAAAAAAAACAATTGGGGCAAAGCCTGGACAGTCCCGGCAAAAAGTTTACTGGCAATGGTCGATCAAAAACACAATACAAAATATATTTTACGGCAATAAATTATATCCATCGTATTATCTACTAGTACCGAGTCAATATTGCGTAGTTTTTAATTTTATTTATTACTAATTGAACCAATTATCAATCTCTTAAACATGAACATAGTATGTAAACTTTTGGTTGAGATTTTCGCAGAGGAACTACCTTAAAACCGTGAAAAAGAAATGAAAAATCCGCTGTAGAAGTATGGAAATAAAACAAAATTGAGGGGCGACACGCCTTTCTTTGGAGCGTCGTTTCCCTCCTTAAAGCCGCTTTCCACCGATAAAAAAATACGTGTCTGATAGCTTTCTACGCTTTATTACATATATGAGTTTCAAGAAAATCGAAGGCGGACACTTAAATGATGTTCCTTGTGAGATTCGTACGCTAAAAAAGGCTATTTTCATGAATTTTTTTGATAGGTTTATATTACAGATATTTATATAAAAGTTGTTACACTTAATAAATACACTTTCGAACTACATTTTTTTTTAAATTGTTTAAAATGTCCTAAAAAAATTGTAGGTCGATTTTTTATATATGCAAAAATAACAAAATAGCGGACATTTTCGAAAAAACAAAAAAATGTATTTTTTTCACCGTTTTTGTCAAAAAAATAGTAAATATCAAAATTTGAAAATATCCTTGATATGCGCTATAGCTATAGTTGTAAAGAATATGTAGTTGACATTTCATAAGGATCGGTTCAGTAGTTTCGAAGATTTGATCAAGCTGTCGAAAAACGGTTTCGAGAAAAACGCGTTTGAAGTTTGTTGGGGTTACACAAATACATAAAAAAATCATTTTAATGTATTTCGAAAGAGTATTTATAAGTGCAACAACTTTTATATCAAGATCTAGAATATAAATATATCAAAAAAATTCATTAAAATAACCTTTTTTAGCGTCTAAAATGAGAAGACCACTTAAGGCGGTCCTCTAGTTTCTCGGCTGTTTTTTTACGGCTTTTTCAACAATTTTTTACGGGCAAAGCATCGAAATAATCAATCTCATTGTTTTTGCATAATTTTTATTAACATTTAAATAAGCTTTACAAATTTTTTGAAGTCAAAATATATAATAGAATAAAAGTTATAGTGGCCGACAGGAAGACATCAAGTAAAAGAGGTGCTTGACGGTGACCAAGATTGCGGCTGTACTGCTTATCTGAAATCAAAAAACCAAACGGCATTTTAATTTTCATATTTCAGACTAGCTATTGAACTAGAGTGAATTCTAAATTACAAAAATTGACTTTTTTATACACTTTTGAAAATTACATTCTATTTTTTACTCATTTTTTCTTAAGTTTTTCGCTCGTACAAAAAAAAAAACTATCGAAGCAATCATGATAATCGTAGTTCAGTCGCTGGCTTATAACATATTAAAGATGCTGTATAAATTTGAACAAGATCGGTGCAGTAGTTTCTGAAATATCGTGGTCACCGTTTCGAAAAATGGTGTTTCGAGAAAAACGCGTTTGAAAGTATACCTGCTCCGTATACCTGCTCCGTTCCAGGGCCGTAACTTGTGAACCACTTCGAATATCGAAAAATCCTTTGGCACACATTTTCTACACATGTTGTAGATGTGATTTATGAAGAAAAAAAATCGATTTTTTCGACCCGAGAAACTAGAGGACCGCCTTAAAGTTTGAAGTATGCTGCTGCTAGCGCTCGCCCGGCCGACTGTCAGAAGCGCTTTCAATTTTAGAATCATTTTAATGAAATTTTCAGGAAATATAACCAACAGGTCTATCGAATGAAAATATTTTTGTAAAATCCAATTTTTTTTTACCCACCAAGCAAAATGTAGCTCGTTAATTTGCCTATTTTACGTTTTTCTTACGCGTATTTTTGCGGGGAAGTATGGCGATCTCTGCTCGGGAAAAACCTTTCTTGCTGTGCTCCGTCACTGCATACTCGTTTGCTTCCGAACTACTCTCGTGCCTATCCCCTTGTTCCACATTTTGATCCAACAGTCGACCTATTTCTCCCCGTGGTTTTGATGGGCTCGATGGGCCGAGAAGCAACCTTTTGCCTTTCCTGCGCGATCTTGATACTTATTTGTGTGCACGCCCACGCATACAAACCAACCTCCATATACACCCGCATACACCCGGCCTCGCACACGTACATATGCTATTCATTTCTGTGTTCCGTAGATCCTAAAATATTCCCTTCTGTTGTTATACCCAACGGACTCTGAAAGGGGAGAAAATGGCTCGAGGGGCGTTAGAAGAGTGTGGCAAAGTTCCAAGAGCCTTTCCTCGCTGGACTTCTGGCTGACCACGAGTGATGCCCTCGTGAGCTGTTTTTTTTTCTTCTCTACGCCCTCTCTCGTTTCAAAAACTGGCGTGGCAGTGACAACTCTTCTCGCCCATCGGGATATTTCAAAAAAATGAACTTTCCTCCAGATCACTATTGACCGCGTACATTTTCTCTGTTCCTATTCACGCGCACACGCCCTTGTAGGGGGCCATTAATCACAAAGAACGTGGACTCGGTGGAACTCGATAGAGCGCGATTCTTTCGAAACTCTCACTCTGCTCTTTTTCTTCTTGTTGTGCGAAGCGATTCTTTTTTTTGGTCCCGTGTAGAATCGTTGGCGCGGAATTCGTTTTGTAGTGTCCCCGAAAGCGATTCGTTTCCGACTGGAGAACATTGTCGCGAGAGATATAAAAGGTAGAGGAGAAGCGCATATTTCGAAGATAGATTGCATAGGTGTTTGAAGTGCATTGGCGTTTGGTTTCTTTCGTATTGCAATCGTTGGAGAAAAAAAACAACTATGGCTCGTCTCATATAGGGTCGCCTGTCGTAACAAAAATGCCAGCATTCAGCCATTAAACGGTTTGCTGATAATCGGCCAATAATTCGTCGACCAACATTGGGGTACTGTAGGCGGATGAACGGCTTGCCAGATCTGTGCCAGCCATTCGTGGGCCAATACTATCGCACCGATAATATGGCGATCAGCATTGGGGTATCGTAGGCGGATGAACGGCTTGCCAGATCTATGCCAGCCATTGGTGGGCCAATACCATCGCACCGATAATATGGCGATCAGCATTGGGGTATCGTAGGCGGATGAACGGCTTGCCAGATCTATTCCAGCCATTGATGGTTTGTTTTTGGGTGTTTTGCAAATGCAGGTCGTTAAACTGTAACACGTAAAAACAAGGGATAAGGTTTCGAAAAGCATATCCCACTGATGAAGCTGAAATTTTGCACCGACCTTCTTTTCAATATTTTAAGAGAACCTTTAAAAGGATATTGGCGACTAGCATTAGTTTTCGATGTATCGTATATTGAAAGTTATTTATTGTACTGCGCTTCTACTATATTAAATAATCCCAAACAAACCCATCCCACATGGCAAGTGATATGCACATACGGGCGAGCGCTGTTTGCCAGGAAGCAGCGCGGCCGGAGGGGTGGGGGGTATCTATCGGATATATAGATATACTCGTATGGCGTGAAATAATAAACTTTACAATGCGATATATCGAAAACTATTGCTAGTCGTCAAAAATCCGTTAACAGTTTCTCTTAGGATAATGAGAGGAAGTTCGGTGCAAAATTCCAGCTCGATCAGAGGAGTATGCTTTTCGGAACTTCACCCAAAACGAGCGAGTTATTTTTACAGCCTAAATGGACCGAAAAAATTGTCGGTAAACTTTAATGTCACGAATAAAATTATCGGCATAAAAGTAAGGAACGAACAAACGATGGATTCTGTAAGTGTTAGAATAGCCAAGTGGGTAGGGCGCTCGACACTAGAACGAAAGGCGCAGGTTCGATCCGATGAAAAGTAAAAACTTGAACAATGCAGAAAGCGTTTTTTATGCAATTATTCTATGTACATGGACATAAGTAAAGCATAAGAAAACAAAAAAGATACTACTGAATTTTTATATTCATAATTTGTCAATTTTTTGTTTTTCATTTCCGGCAGAAGATCCGGCAGCCGTTGCTGGGCCAATATGGGCGTATGATAGTTGGCCAAGTCTTGGCAGCTATTCATGGCTTACCATTACCAACCATGCATGGTGCGGATCTGGCCCGTTTATATAGCCATTACCACAGCATCGTTTGTTCTCTGGCAACCAGTCGTGGGCCATTACTGTGCCGATTGTAAAACCCTATTTGGGCGTATACGTAGAATACGAGCGCAGGGTTGCTGCGAATATGGAAAACAGGGAGTTGGGAAAACTCAGGGAATTTCTTTCCTCCTGGAATAAACAGGAAATAGTCAGGGAATTTTGGAAATTCTCTGGAATTTTCTCACAATTTACTTTTTTCAAGAATTACGTATATTGAAAACGACTAGATAAAAAAACTGCACAGTATAAAAATAATTTTTTTTTGTATATTTTTAATATTTATATTATTCTTCATTATGTACGAAAAAAATTTTGTCAGTGCCAAACATTGAAAATTTCAAAAACTGAAAAATAGTTTACTGTTAAGCTCTATACAATTGCATTCGATTTGTCGATAGACAACCACATCATTATTATTATAGATAAGCGTTTATAATTATTTTTTATTTATTGTCACAGCATAAAAATATCTGTTTATAATAAAGAACAGGTTCTGTATTTGCTTTTAATGTTTTTTTGTACTTTACTATGGTCAAATTATTTTTCGAAATTCAGTTAAAAAAAAAATCATTTTTAAACATTTTCATATATTTGATCTTAAAAAATTATGTTATCCAGTTCAACATTTCAATAGAAGGATCGAATTGAGAATTTCCTTTGTTTTTTCAAGTCGGTTAAAAATGTTATGGTTTTGTTTGTTTACAAAAATGATTAATTGCTATTTCTACGTATATAATTTTTCCCGTATAGTGTGTAATGTTTACAAATACTAGTATGGTTGAAACGAGACTTAAGGGGTCTTCTCACTTTAGACGCTGAAAAAAGGCTATTTTCATGAATTTTTTTGATAGTTTTGTATTATAGATTTTGAAATAAAAGTTGTTACACTTAATAAATACACTTTCGGGATACATTTTTTAAAAATTAATATTTATTTAAGTCACTATTTATAGACGAAAATGGTAGTTAAAAAGATGTCCTAAAAAAATTGTAGGTCTGCGCTGTTGATGAAATCTCGGAGATGGATTATCCGAAACAAAAAAATCAAACGGTTTTTGATATATGCTAAAATAACAAAACAGCGAAAATTTTTCGAAAAAAAAGGTTTTTTCCACCGTTTTCGGCAAAAAAGGTAGTAAATGTCAAAATTTGAAGAAATCCTTGATATGCGCTATAGCTATAGTTGTAAAGAATATGGGGTTAAAATGTCATAAGGATCGGTTCAGTTTCGGTTTCGAAGATTTTATCAACAAGCGGTCGAAAAACGTTGTTTTGAGAAAAACGCGTTCGAAGTTTGTTTGGGTTGCATAAATACATGAAATAAAAAAAAAATGTATTTCGAAAGTGTATTTATTGAATGTAACAACTTTTATATCAATATCTATAATATAAACTTGTAAAAAAATTCACGAAAATGGCCTTTTTTAACGTCTAAAGTGAGAAGACCCCTTAACATGCGGTTTTCAGCTTGAAAAAATATATGTTCGATGAAAACAAAGTTTTCTTTATTTCACCCTGATCTCGGTAATTTGCAAAACGTGGATTTTTTTGCAAAACCTGGAAAAGTCAGGGAATTGCTGAGTCAATAATGCGTAACAACCCTGGAGCGAGCACACATGCCTGAAAATGTTAGCGCGATTTTTTCCTTTTTTGTTCGTCAGTTGTGCACTTTTACGTGTTTATATAGATAGGTTTATATTATAGATATTTATATAAAAGTTGTTACACTTAATAAATACACTTTCGAACTACATTAAAAAAAAAATTGTTCAAAAAGTCCTAAAAAAATTGTAGGTCGATTTTTTATATATGCAAAAATAACAAAGTGGCGGACATTTTCGAAAAAACAAAAAAACGTATTTTTTTCACCGTTTGTGGCAAAAAAATAGTAAATATAAAAATTTGAAAATATCCTTGATATGCGCTATAGCTATAGTTGTAAAGAATATGTGGTTGAAATTTCATAAGGATCGGTTCAGTAGTTTCGAAGATTTGATCAAGCCGTCGAAAAACGTTGTTTCGATAAAAACGCGTTTGAAGTTTGTTTGGGTTACACAAATACATAAAAAAATCATTTTAATGTATTTCGAAAGAGTATTTATAAGTGTAACAACTTTTATATCAATATCTATAATATAAATCTATCAAAAAAAATCATAAAAATAACCTTTTTTGGCGTCTAAAATGAGAAGACCACTTAAGGCGGTCCTTTAGTTTCTCGGCTGTTTTTTTACGGCTTTTTCAATAATTTTTTACGGGCAGAGCATCGAAATAATCAATCTCATTGTTTTTGCATAATCTTTATTAACATTTAAATAAGCTTTACAAATTTTTTGAAGTCAAAATATATAATAGAATAAAAGTTATAGTGGCTGACAGGAAGACATCAAGTAAAAGAGATGCTTGACGGTGACCAAGATTGCGGCTGTTCTGCTTATCTGAAATCAAAAAACCAAACGGCATTTTAATCTTCATATTTCAGACTAGCGATTGAACTAGAGTGAATTCTAAATGACAAAAATTGACTTTTTTATACACTTTTGAAAATTACATTCTATTTTTTACTCATTTTTTCTTAAGTTTTTCGCTCGTACAAAAAAAAACTATCGAAGCAATCATGATAATCCTAGTTCAATCGCTGGCTTATAACATATTAAAGATGCTGTATAAATTTGAACAAGATCGGTGCAGTAATTTCTGAAATATCGTGGTCACCGTTTCGAAAAATGGTGTTTCGAGAAAAACGCGTTTGAAAGTATACCTGCTCCGTTCCAGGGTCGTAACTTGTGAACCACTTCGAATATCGAAAAATCCTTTGGCACACATTTTCTACACATGTTGTAGATGTGATTTATGAAGAAAAAAAATCGATTGTTCGTCAATTGTGCACTTTTACGAGATTTTCAAAAGCTGCCATTTTTTCGACTTTATTTAAAATCTTCAACATCCCGAAGGAATACAGTTTGGGGGATAAGTTTGTTGTGAGATTTCATAAATTAATGGGTCTTCGAAGCGAAAAGGAGCGCTTGAAAAATCGAAGTACAAGTATAGAGTTGCTGCTATTTTATGTCCCGCGAGTTCCAACTCGAAATCGACCTCTCTCCTTCGAGTACTCTTGCAAAAATCGCGTTGAAAGCAGCGAACAGCTGATAACGTACTATCGTTGGGGATGAAAAGAACACGAATTGTCAATTGTTCGCAAAGTTTGTTGAAGTCTACGAAGGGGGGATGAATCTTAGCAAAATCATTGGAAAGGTCCTTTAGAGACGTGGGGTAGACCGGGAAATCGGTATATTCGACAACGATCGTTGTTGTTGGAGGTTCGGAAGGCTGATGGAGTTCTCCTGCGGGAGCAAGGTCCTTATCGCTGATGGAATAACAACCCTCGTCAAAGTTTATGCCGTCTCGTTGACGGGCAAGTGTTGATGAAGCCAAGTTCTCGTGCCACCCTCGGCAAAATCCGCCGCGGCGTGTCCGTTACCCTGAAGTATCCACTTCGTCGTTAAAAGACCGTCTACTCCGACCGGTCCTCTCGCGTGAATTCTCGATGTCGAGATGCCCACCTGCGCCGTAGACAAATTCAGCAAAATATTATTACGACGCTGAATAGCCCTTGCGAATTGAAGACATCGATAACGACGTCGAAGACGACGAATTTGCGACCCGCCAATTCAATAAGCAAACGAAAGAGAATCGTTCTCTAAATTGTGTATCGATCGGTTGGGGAGAATTCAAAGCCCTTCGGCCTCGAGAACGCTCGAGTACTTCACCGTTGATGGATGCTCGAAGCTCAACTTCAAAGTTTTCGTGAGTTTTGTTACATTGTTGGCCAGAGTAAAAAAGTATCGAGATCTAGGCACTTTGTTACAAGCCACGTGGAAAATTGCGGATGGAGCCGCAGTCGATATTTCTTGCAGATATCTTCTCGCTTCTTCTTCTCACTTCATACGCCAAAGAAGGCCTATTTTCATGAATTTTTTTTATAGGTTTATATTATAGACATTGATATAAAAGTTGGTACACTTTATGAATACACTTTCAAAATGCATAAAAACAATTTTTCATTTAAGTCACTATTTATAGACGAAAATGGTAGTTAAAAAATGTCCTAAAAAAGTAGTAGGTCTGCGCTGTTGATGAAATCTCAGAAATGGATCATCGGAAAAAAAATCGAACGGCTTTAGATTCAGTATGTTAAGGGGCTATACCAGTGTGACACTTAAAAAAAATCGATTTTTTTTGTTGCCTTTTTCGACAGTTTATCCTTTCAAGAATATCATTATCATTTATATCATTTATATCAATATGATTTTTATCTTGCAAAAATCGATAGTTGAATATTTAAACGCGTTTTTCTCGAAATGAGATTTTTCAAATTTTCTGACATTGTAACTCAAAGAGCAATAATCCGATTGACTTGAAATTTGAACTGAGTACTCTTGAATATATTTACTCTACCATGACGTAGGATATTTTTGATTGGATGAAAATTGACGATTTGGCATTGAAAAAAAACGACCATTTTGTAGGCAAGAAAACAGACTTTTTTTCATAACTACGCCATTTTGTTAGATTTTGATATTTTTCGAAAATCCTACGTCATTGTACAGGAAATACCTTCCAGTTTAACGACATTTTTTTCCTTTTACGGTTTCAGCTACTCAATCGGCCGGAATCATGTCAGCAGTGGAGGAACTTTTTTTTGCGCCTCCGAAGGTAGCGCATAAGTCGCTTGGATCTCAATATTTTTGGATGAAAAAAATATGTAATATAGGTCAAACATAGCCAAATATATTCTCATTTTTCCGAAACATTTAATTGAGTACTTTTCTTCCAAAAAATTCCCGAAAATCATCCAAATTTTCTGCGATCACACTGGTATAGCCCTTTAATGACTATAGCGCATATCATACGATTTTTGATACATGCAAAAATCACAAAATGGCGGACTTTTTTTCGAAAAAACAAAAAAACGTGTTTTTTCGCCGCTTTGGCAAAAAATAGTAAACATCAGAATTAAAAAAAACCTTAATATGCGCTATAGCTATAGTTGTAAAGAATATGTGGTTAAAATGTCATAAGAGTCGGTTCAGCAGTTACAAAGATTTTATCAACAAGCCGTCGAAAAACGTTGTTTCGAGAAAAAAGCGTTAAAAGTTTGTTTGGTTTACATAAAAAGATAAAAAAATTGTTTAATGTATTTCGAAAGTGTATTTATTAAGTGCAACAACTTCTATATCAATATCTCTAATATAAACCTATCAAAAAATTCATGAAAATCGCCTGTTTAGCGTCCAAAGTGAGAAGACCCCTTAAGGGTCCATGGAAAATTAGTTCTGAATAACGTAATATGGTGGACGAGGCCTCAAATTCTCAATTAAGAGTGCGTTTTATTCAACCATTGTTTCTCTTGGTTTTGTTGATATTTAACTTCATCGGGGCAAAGTTTCGAAAGCGAATATGCCGCGTCTCACGGTTGCCGCAATTTCCGAGCCACTCAACTGGTTACAGCGTTGCGGTATAGTTTGGTAAGGATGTTTGGGAGAGCCGAACAAGTAAATAAGCTTAAGGAGGTTGGAGCGGTCCAGTTGAGTCAATTACGGTTTATGATTTTTTTTTCTTCATTAAACTCCAGAAAAACCCATACGAGGTATTAGATTTATCGATAGATTTGTTCTGTAGATGCGCATTTTTCATAAAATATTTAATTAAAAAGAAAAATTATGCATTTTTATATTTTAATTATGGGAATAAGAAAAACTTTTGTGTAAGGGGGGCCTTAGACCTATAACAACATTATGGGTTTAAGGCCCGTTATAGTTATACCTATAATAACATTATAGGTTTAAGACCTATAATAACATTGTACAATACTTTCATTGTGCTATAATATTAAATAACACTTTGAACCTAAACGATCAATTATTATCACGCAATAACTTTGATGGCCCTTAAGCGTCAATGTTTTCACGTGAGCAAGACCTCCCTAGGGGCCGTCCATATATTACGTCATTGTTTTTTTGCTGATCTTTGACCCCCCCCTTAAATCATCCTATCCAACTATCGTTACCATCATCCACCCCCCCCCCCCCCCCCAATTTTAAAAATACGTAATTTATGGACGACCCCCTAGTGCATGGCGCGAAACTAATCCTACACGGTGCAATGAAAAAATATAGTGCAATAATATTTAAACTCGCTTAAAATTTTGTTCAATAATTGCACAATCTTCAGTACTAACCCTTAACGGTCAAAAACTACGTCAGTGAATGTTTTATACAACTCAGAATAAAATGTTGAGTAATTGATGATCATACCTATTTATATTTATGTCACGAGATTATTTATAATTACCATTGATTAATATTAAGTGTTGCCAAAATACGACAACTTCGAGGACATTGAGGTTGGCACCAATGTTCTTCATTCGCCAGCTAAGATTCGTGATTTTTTATCAAACCTTGATGGTTCAATATTGAATATACATGGCTTACGATGGGCAAGATGGGTTATTTCTTTTCCAAATGTTTACAAAGGTTTAGTTAGCGTTAATTTGTTGTTAGAAATGGTATATCTTGGTGCTAAATAGCAACAATAATTACTTCACCCGTAATGTGAACGTCTTGCCTATCCAAACACACGCAAAATTACATACATCAAACTATTTTTTATTTCTGGTGTTTTGTAGTGAGATAAAAAGTTCGTCGACTCAGTACAGTCTGAACTATAGCATCTATTATTTTTAAATCTTGGTTTGTGGCTAAAAATCTAATCTCCTCAACTTCGGGGCATTGCAATTAAGCAGCAAACGATTTTGAAATTATCCAAAAAACTCATACATAAATTACCCTTAAACAAAAATCTAAAACATTCTGTACCATTCTTTCGGTTGTGCTTTGTTCCGTCATATCCAACGGTGAAACAACGTTTCGTGAGAACGCATGCAAAACTACTCGGAATTAAGAGTGTTTTAGTTCTCCGACGAGTTCGTTGATCGATCCCAAATTTTGTGAACACGCTCCGAAAAAACAAAGCAATGATGCATGTAAAATAGAATTACACTGAAGGTTGAAGCAAAATGCGTTTAGTGGCAATAAGACAACTGTTGGAGAGTGCACGTCGAGACCGTTTGAGATTTGGAGATGAACTAACTTGTCTGGGTCCGGAAGACAGTAGTTCGAATGAAATGGTGGAGACCTAAGCAGATGGAGGGGACCGAGATTAAAGGGTTAAGGAGTCAAAGAAGTTGCAGTCAAGGATTACTAGGAAATGAGATTCGGTCTAGATGAGCATCGAGGTTTTGCTGTGAGAAACTGTTGACAGCGGCTGTGGGGTATAGGATGTTGGCGTGAGATTGGGTTTGGGAATTAAGAGTCGTGTGGAACCGTGACGGCAGCATTTCTCTTAAATAACGATTTCCCACAAGAAATTACGTGAAATTGCCTAGATTTCTATACGATTTTATCTCATAAACCGTCTGGGCGAACTTATGAAAACTCCAAAGTTAAACCAATGATGTCAGACGTACCAACTTCTTGGTAAACATACTAGTTTTTAGGATCACGTACCATGTACCAAGATGATTCTGTCCTTGTGCGCAAATATACCAAGATTCGTTAACCAACCAAAATACCAAGATTAGTGCAGAATATTTAATAGCAAAAGCTCTAGATTCATTAAGTTGTGTTTTATTAATAAATATTTTAATAATTTGCTATACCCTTCGATAAAAAAACAACGATTACATCACTTATTTATCATTTCATGTGGTTTGCGGGAATACCGCATCAAAATGGGTATCGCTCGATCTTTTACTGATATAATTAAAATAATAATATGCATTTGAATATTCTCAATGAATAATATTGAATGAAAAACGAAAATTTTATTACGATGTCATATGGTTATGACAAACAGAAACAGAAAAAAATAAAGCTTGGAATAAAGACAGTAAAAAAAACATCTTCATGCCAAGAATCCGTTTGCTTTAAGATTTTTTGAACTTCCAAGTAAAATTTGTAAAATACTGTCATCCGTATGAAAACATTTTTTCGGGATTCAAATGTGTCTACTCTTCACATTTTTTCTGTTCTTTGCTCAAGTTAACGAACTCTCGTTTCAGATAAAAATCTTCAGTAAGAATCATTTATTACTTTTTTTCAATATACTTTACATTTTCCATCAGAAATGCGATATAATATCAGGAACGAATAATTTGGAAGTGGCATTTTTTTCTAATCTCGCATAAAAAAGTACGTTTTTCTTTTCGTTCGATGATTACTGCCCTCTAGTAATAGTACGAGACACTAAAATATCATGTTTTGCTCTGTGGCGCGACTGTCGACATAGTTTGTATAAGGCGTTGGCAGCGCGGCAGCGGAGCACGGGCGTACTAATTTTTCGTCTCTAGTACCAGCCTTTCGCGAGCTCGGCGCAAGGATCTCTGGCTGGCCGCCTGATCTCCCTGAGTTAAACTTTCGCGAGATTGCCCGCCCAAACAAAACAAAAACAAATATCCGCATCCTTCATCCATCGCGCAAATGCCCGGGATGAAGTTCCTCGCGACACCTCAAGCCCACCGTCCGCCTCGAAAAAAAAAACCGCGTCTTTGCCAAACCCGAATCACAGCGCGCAATCGACGACAAAAATAAAAGGAGAACAAGTGTCCACGTACCTCCGCGCCAAGACCGAATCTGAATCCATCGGCGAATCTCGAGCTCGCATTGTGAAAGACGCAAGCGCTGTCGACTTCGCGTTGAAATATCGCTGCCCTTCGCGAATTTTCCGTGACGATAACGTCCGTGTGAGCACTGCCGTATTTGAGAATGTGATTTATCGCATCGTCGAGCTCGGAAACGACCTCGATCGTGCATTCGAGTGCTCCGAACTCGGTCCTCATGCTCTTGGCAGCCGGGGGCCCGAAGGTCAATTGTTCTCGTAACTTCGGCCCGGAGTTGATTTTAACCTGCGAAACATCATCCATGCATAAAAGAGAGCTGCGATATGTATAGAAGAGTATATAGTGCGCAGTGAGACTACTTGATACTTGGTTAGACACACATATAGCCGAGAGATGCTGTGCAGTAGCTTTATGAACTTGTCGTTCCGTCCTCCTCTCTCGCCCCCTCTGGACTCCGAGAGCGACCGGTTAGTTCGACTCTCTTAAAAGTGGGGGATGAGCGTTACGCCGTCGGCTTTATGTGTACATATATCTATATATATATTCGCATACGCGAGCACATATATTCCGAAGGTTTCGCCCTCGTAATTAAAGAACTTTGTCTCGAAGCAAGCAATTTCCATCCACTTGTCTCGTAATAGAGGGCCGAAACCCGCCAAGGTCGAGTGCAATCTATACGAAAGATCTTCCCAACCATTGATACGAAACTCGAAAGTTCGGAGGTGCTGTTTTCCCCGCGTGAGGTGAACCGCCAAAAATGTGGCGTTGAAAATAGTGAAAGGGAAGCTACCCGAGTGGGAAACGTAACTCATCACCGCCTAGCCACAAGCTAGTAAAGTTGCGTTCCGAATCGCCATTGACTAGCCGTCTTAGCTATTGACTACCCAGTCTTGTAACGCTTTGGACCTCTAGTTCCTGAACAATCAATCAGATGGTGACTAGATAAGAAGAAATGTCTCACGGCTCTATAATATTTCTAACCTAGCCATGGCCTAGTTTTTTCAGCTAGTGACTAGGAACATAGAATTAGGTGGTGATTAGGTAAAAAAGATTTGCGGCAATATATTTTTTTTTCGTGATTTTTTTCGCACCTTAATTACATCATTGGACCCTTTTACGATATTCTTCGTTGTTCATTAATTAGGGTTATGATATTTGCACTGTAAATATCTTAATGGTTCAATTTTAAATGATCTCAGACAAACGCTTACACCGTAACGTGGTTTCGATCCTGGGACCTCTGCTACTTGTTCTACTTCTTCTACTTGTTTAATTTCTGAATTTTCGTATCGTCTACATATCTTACTACACGATGTTAGATGATTGAAAAATAGGTGGATTAACAAAAGTAAATGACATTATAAGATCAATGACTCAAATACGTTCGCATTGAGAGCGATAATCGCATAGAATTACATAACCTTAAATTGTATTTGTTCGATCATCTATTCCGGCTAGTGCGGCCGCAGTTGGCAAGTGTTGGCTAAGTCATCGCGAGATACCGACTGAAGGATTTTTTGCATTCGCAACGCCACCTGTAATTCGAATCGCTTGGCCAACCATAAACCAATCGCTCGATGGAACTACACGTAGTCACATAACCACACTTTGTCATTTGTGACCAAGATCGGCTAGGCAGTGACTAGCCAAGGGGTTCACAGCTGCAGTTAGCTGGCTAGGTCATAGTGAGATACCCACTTGAGAGTTTTTGCATTCGCAACGTCATCTATAACTCAAGTTTCTTCGCCAACCACGAGCCAATCGCTCGATGGAACTACACGTAGTCACATAACCTTACTTTGTCATCTGTGACCAAGATCAGCTGGGCAGAGACTAGACAAGGGCTGGATAACAAATCATTCACAATATTACTAGCTCATAGCGACATAATAATCACATAACCACACTTTGTAATTTGTGAACAAGATCAGCTGGGGAGTGACTAGCCAAGGGGTTCACAGCTGCAGTTAGCTGGCTAGGTCATGGTGACATACCTACTTGAGAATTTTCGCATTCGCAACGCCATCTGTAACTAAAGTTACATAGCCAGTGATGAGCCAACTGCTCAATGGAACTACATGTAGTCACATACCCTACTTTGTCATTTGTGACTAAGATCAGCTGGGCAGTGACTAGACAAGGGCTGGATAACAAACAATTCACAATATAACTAGCTCATAGCGACATAATAGTCACATAACCACACTTTGTAATTTGTGAACAAGATCAGCTGGGGAGTGACTAGCCAAGGGGTTCACAGCTGCAGTTAGCTGGCTAGGTCATGGTGAGATACCTACTTGAGAATTTTTGCATTCGCAACGCCATCTGTAATTAAAGTTACTTAGCCAGTGATGAGCCAACCGCTCAATGGAACTACACGTAGTCACATACCCTACTTTGTCATTTGTGACCAAGATCAGCTGGGCAGTGACTAGACAAGGGCTGGATAACAAACCATTCACAATATTACTAGCTCATAGCGACATAATAATCACATAACCACACTTTGTAATTTGTGAACAAGATCAGCTGGGGAGTGACTAGCCAAGGGGTTCACAGCTGCAGTTAGCTGGCTAGGTCATGGTGAGATACCTACTTGAGAATTTTCGCATTCGCAACGCCATCTGTAACTAAAGTTACTTAGCCAGTGATGAGCCAACCGCTCAATGGAACTACACGTAGTCACATACACTACTTTGTCATTTGGGGGGCGTCCATTAATTACGTGAGGCGTTTAGGGGGGGGGGGAGGGGGTCGAGCGAAATCTCACCCAATCTCACGTGGGGGAGAGGGGGGCTTCGGCAAATATCACGTAATTTTAGTAATTTTAGTAATTATAGTAATTTTAGTAATCACGTGATTTTTATCACGTAGGGAGAGTCTCCCTACTACTTTACATGGTGGAGTAAATGGTACTACAACCGCAGTTACTTCTACTACAATTTATTTTCCGTGAACGTATGCATTTTGAAAAATCTCACGTGAGATTAGGGGAGGGGGGGAGGGGGTCGAGCAAAATCTCACGATATCTCACCAGGGGGAGAGGGGGCGTCGA
The DNA here is from genome assembly GCA_963210295.1 of Ophion ellenae. Lineage (NCBI taxonomy): Eukaryota > Metazoa > Arthropoda > Insecta > Hymenoptera > Ichneumonidae > Ophion > Ophion ellenae. The sequence goes on from OY723394.1 coordinate 18,196,873, forward strand.
AAAATCGCCAGAATCACCTCACGTAATTAATGGATGCCCCCTTGTGACCAAGATCAGCTGGGCAGTGACTAGACGAGGGCTGGATAACATTCACAATGTTACTCAATTGGGCCAGCCAATTACTAGGTCGTAACTCAGACAGTCTAGCACAATTTCTATTCGGGTACCGGTAGGTCCTGAGGAATGTACATCTTTTGGTGACGACTTACTCCTTCCTTTTGAAGCATGCTGCATACATCGCCGAAGAAGCTACCAGTCATGTGCGCCTCGTGTATGAGAAGTGTCTCCATTGCGTTGCAGGCAGCCGGATAATCGCACTTGGAGTCGCGAATTATTGTCAAAGCTTTAGCGAGATCGGCGTCCTTGTCGACGTAAACGTGGCAGACACCCTCGGCGTGTCCCAACACGGGAATGTGCTTCGATTGATCCTGTATGCTTCGGACCAATTCCGAGCTGCCGCGGGGTATGATGAGATCGATGTGTTTCTCCATCGCGAGCAAATCACCGATTTCCTCCCTCGTCGATACGAGAGATATCGCCTGGGCGGCACCCACCGAACTCAATGACTCCTTCACGAGATCCATGAGGAAACGATTGCTGTGGGCCGCCTCCTTGCCACCCTTAAGCAGGAGGCCGTTTGCGCTCGCCATCGCTAGGGCGGCCACCTGTGGCAAACTGTCCGGTCGAGACTCAAATATCACCAGCAGTACACCGATCGGTACCGTTATCTGGCGCAATTCGAGTTCCTCAGCGAGCCTCGTCCTTCGCAGTACCCGACCAACGTTCGTCAACGAATCGTCCGCGATCTGGCGCAGCCCTGTGCTCAGCGATTTGAGCTTCGACGGCGTCAACGAGAGCCTCGAGAGGAGCGGCTTTGCCAGACCGGTGCTCGTTGCTTCATCGAGATCCTTTGCGTTCGCTGCGAGAATCTCGTCCTGCCTCGAGTACAACAGATCAGCCAGAGTGTTTATCGCGCTCGCTCGCTGCGCCGGCTCCAATGCCTGGAGCAGTCGGCTACCGACGCGCGCTGAAAAATTTCCAAAATTAGCGTGGCTCAAGGTTGCGTTGAACGGCGAGACTTGCGCGATCGATCACCCGACGTCTATACCGCCGATGAAAGTTCTAGTTGAACATGCTTCGGTAAATGTTTACAAAATAACCCCCACCTCGGAGGGGGTGGAAGGTGGCCCCCTGAGGAGGGGGTGGAAAATGATCCCCTGAACACGACGGTGAAGATCAATCGCGGCGGTCACCCCCCTATAAAAAGTTATGGGGTTTTGAAGTTTGAAAAAATGCGGCGCAGAACAGCGGACCCGAAGACCCCAGGGTGGCGGCGGGGTCAAGGGGCAGAGCTCCTTGTGGGGGTGGAGGGGCGGAACGCCACCAATGCAGGAAAAACTAGATTTTAAATGAATAAAAATAACACACACCCATCCACAAACACACATGAACTCGGTAAGTGGGAGGTAGGTGGATTTGTCAAAAAGCTCTCCTGAGCACGATGCCAAAGAAAAAACGGCGTGGTCACTTCCCTCTCCCCCTTGCCCTTGTTGAAAGTTTGTCAAAATGTATCATTTCAAAGACGAGACTGGAAATAGGCGAAAATGGTGTCTATGTGGGTGTATGTGTGTGTGTTGTTGTTGTTGTGTGATCATTTCAACTAGATTTTACATTATTAATTCATTTAAAATCTAGTTTGTCCGCATTGGTATTTCCGCGAACTTCAAAACCCCATCACTTTTTATTGCGGGGGGGGGGGGGGGGGGGTTCTTCACCATCGTGGTCAGGGGGTCATTTTCTATAAATCCCCCCACCCTAGAGGGGGGGGGGGGGGGGGGGTTAGTTTGTAAAAATTTACCCATGTTTCCACGGTGCATTGTTTTCGGGCAAAAATCAATATTGAGATCTGGACGTTTTGGATGCCTCCAAAACGAGTGTTGTGGTAAGAAAACGACCCGGCGTCAGCTGTCCGAGCAGTGCAAAGAGGAACTTTGAGTTCATACAAAGCTGCAGAGGATTATTGATCTCAAATACCAAATATATTACGTATAGTTTGATTATTTAAGTATGTTAAAGCTGCAGGCCTTATTATCCTACCATAGTAAAATAAGACCTCCATCAAGGTTTGAAAAAAATGTTTAATTTTGTTTTTATTTATGGTACAAGTTACCATTGTCCGTTTATATTTTATAGAAACTGATTAAATTGGCTACTTTTCATTTGATTCCAAACATCTTTTAGCTAGGCCTCATTACCCGCAGGTACCTTGGTGACTTTTAGGTAGGGCAAAAGGGGGATATGTTTATTTGTTTGTAATCGACAATGTCACGTAAGTACACGAGGAAAAGAAATGCTCCGATGAGTGGACCCAAGAATCCTTAATAACCCATGGAGGCTATGGATAACGGTGAACTTGTCATAAACGAAACAGAATAGTTTTAAAATGAGGGTTGACTGTTCAAAGTTGTAATTATAAGTACCTACAACATAAATAAAACGTCGTTTTATTTCAAAGGGCAACCCAAATAAACACCACAAAAATTGCATATATCCCACACCGTAGGCAACTACCCTCTTTATTAGAGAATTAAGAAATGATATTTTTTTCTTATGCAAGTAGAATAAACGCGTGCCTTTTATTTACCATTTCATAGATCCAGAACGATCGAATCATTAACCATTAAAATCAATTACATAACGTTTATTGTTTTAAAAATATAACTTTTGCAAAATGCTGGCCATCTATACCACTTTTACCCTATAGTGGAACACACTAGAATTTTAGCAGCGATCACTGTACGTCTGCGGAAGATGTTCAGGCCTCTGCATAAAATTGAATTTCAAGAAATAGGATTTTTATTGGGGGGGCTACATCTATGTAGCCCCCCCATCTATGTAGTCCGGAAAAAACGACCAAATTCCGATTTTTTTTCTGGGAAACGGATGGTGAAAGAGAAATGCATTTTTTTAAACACAAAAGTACATATATTGAGAGCCTCTGAAAAAAAATCACCAAAAAATACAGAAAAAGAACAAAAACATGGCTGCCGGCAGATGTTACTGTTTTCAAAGTCAGTGGATGTGATATCTCGAGAACCACTTGATGTTTTAAATTATTGTTATTGTTTCTAAATTTGCAGGAGATACGATGGGAAACATTTGAAGGTCTTTAATGATCTTACTTAAAAAAAAAACGATCTCCATTTTTTAATAGTTGCGTAAAAAGAGCAACTTTTTAGATAGATTATGTATGCTCGAGTTTCAATTCGTCGCCACCTTATTAAAAAAAGTGTTTTAGAAGTTGACAATCGTAAACGGCTCGTATTTATAGTTAACTTGAATAACCCGTTTGGTTTTGGCAGTTTCCAGCACCAAAAGTCGCGAAAAAATTTCATCATCTGCCGGCGGCCATATTTTTGTTATTTTTCTGTATTTTTTGGTGATCTTTTGTAAAGTCTTTCAATATATGTACCTGGGTTTAAAAAATGCCGAATGTGTCCCAAAAAATCGGAATTTAGCCATTTATTTTGGGCCTCTAGGCCGATGTAGCCCCTTAATAGTTTTATAGTCTAGGCCCCTAAGTTTAATTTGCAGTATTGATTTTGAAAAAAATTGTAAAGATTTCGCGTTTTGTGATGATTTTTATGAAGGGTCAGATCGCCTACTGGGCTGCGGCAAACCGAACCACTGCGATTTACCATTTGTTCGTTTGCATTTTTATTAGGAAGTATGTTTCATCAAACGACAGAGTTTATAACATTTTCTATCGTAAGACCCCAAGATTTTTTTATACGTTTATCCATTTGTTGAAAACAACTTTTTAAATTTGTTTTTTACCCAAAAAGTCTAAATCATCACGTACTGCTTTTTCATCGTCCTTTTTCTCATCGTATCCAAGAGTACGACAAGGTCTCATAAAAACGCATGCAAAACTGCTGCAAATCAAAAGTGTCTATTCTTCAACTGGTCAGCAGATTGATACCAAATTTTTCGCTTAGAACAAACCAAGCAATGATGCATCCGATATTTTCTGCCATGATGACATATGTATTGACGATTGTCCATAAGGAACTAGGCCGAACTGCCTACATTTTAATATACTCTTTTTTTTTGTTTTCGAAAACACTATCGCGCAAGTTATGGAAACCTTGAACAAAGTTGAACTTTCATCGAGCCTATATCCGCGTCTGGAGAAACAAGTCTTTCAGTATGGCACGGTGGAGCGTTGGAGCCTCCCCGAGCAATGAAAAAGAAAAATCTACACTGATAAAAAAACCAATTGAATCAAAAAAATATATTGGTTGATCCCAATAAATGTGCTGCTGCGGAGTGCCACCGATATATGAAATTGTTACAATACTATAAAATATTGGAAAATGCGATTGCTTTAAATAACATATTATTTTATTTGAAAAAGCTCTTCTGTTCTCTGAATATCTAAATTATCCTTCAAATAAAATTATATTCTATTGAAATCATTCTATATACAATCCGTAGATAGATGAAATAATAGAGCGGTTGCTACAACATTTTTTATTTCGTATAAAAATATAATCAATAGAATCAATTATTTCTTCACTACATCGAAACGAATATGCCATGGGACGTGAGTGTTTCAATTTTGTTTAAAACTTAAATAAAATGTGAGCATTAGAATGATCATCCACGATAATAGTGGAGAAAATATCGAATATCCAATGGAATATCCATGGAGAGAATATCAGATATTCAACTGATAAGAACAGATACTACACTTCGATCATAGTCGCAGGCCAAGAAGCGATACTCTTTAGAGTTTTACTCCGAGAACTACGGGTTTCCTCGCACCTATAATTTCGGTGGCGCTTGGCCATGATTTGGTTGAATTTTTTCTACCAAATGCGCAAGAAACAAATTTTATTTTCGCGTAATTTTTTAACCAATTCAGACATTTGCTTAATATTTTCCAATCAAAATAAAATATTAATATTTTAACGAATCGTGTGCTTGGTAATCAATATCGGATATGGTGACACAAATAAAATAACATATTTACTCAATAGAAATGTCATCTTCATCAAACAAGCGAAATTTAATTTTTCTTGTGTACTCGAATCAACAATATTCATGTTATGAATTGAAACGCTTTTTTTGCTCGTTGCAGAAAATGCATTGAAAACCATATCATTTGTTCGCGATAATTTTTTAGATAGTTTCAATAATATATTGTTCTCAGCTAACAATATATACTTAGGAATGAAAAAAAAAAATTAATTTGATCATGTTATTAAAGTGAATAGCGTCTTGTTTGGACTAATAAATCCGATTATTTACAGCAACAATTTTACAATTGAATCAAGGAAATTTCATTCAATAACACCAATGACATTGGATCAATGATTTTTTTTTCTCAGTGTAGAGAAAAAAGCAGGAGAACTTACCGTTCTCAGCGATGACTTCGACCGGAGCTGAAGTGGTGCTGCTCTCGGTGAAGAATGTACCGATCTTGCGTCCACCCATGATACTCTTGATCGCCTTCTCCTGAGTTCCGTTGCATATGACAACGGTAACTCCGCGATCCAGGGCCCAGAGTGCGGCGTTAACCTTGGAATCCATGCCGCCTGTGCCGACTTTGGACTTTTGGCCGAATTTGATGGTACCCCGAAGATCCGAGGTGAATGTGTGAAGCATCTTGGCGCCGTCGTGCCAGGGCGGAAGATTGTAGATGCCGTCAACATCGCTCATCAGTATGAGGAGATCGGCTTGGACTTCGGCGGCGAGCATGGCCGCGAGTGAATCGTTGTCCTTCAATGAAATACCGCGGCGACCACCGCCACCGGCTACCTCCTCATCCAGCTGCGGTGGCGGCGAGACAGCGTCGTTCGTATTGATTATGGGCACTATATTGAGGCTTATCAACTCGCTCAGCGTGCTGAAGATATTCTTGCGGGTTTCCTCGTTGTAGAAATCGGATTTCGTGACGAGAACCTGAGCCAGCTTTACACCGTATTGGGCGAACATCGCGTCGTACAGAGACATCAAGCCGGATTGGCCTACAGCAGCTGCCGCTCTCGGATCGAGAAGAGTCCCTGCAAAAATGCCACCGAGCCGAGAGACCCTTTTTTCATTTTCACTTCGAGAAAATGACTCGCCACTGTGTGCGTGGGCGCAGCAATGCGATATCCGATCGGAAATTTCAACGGAAATTTACTTCGAGTCTGGATAATTCGATTATCAGAAATTGGATTAACATTGGAGAGAGCGAGACATTTTATCTGAGGCAAAAAGGAATCTTCGCAGTAGTCGTGTGTAGATGCCTTTTTTTATCGCTCACTCACCTTCCTCGCTCGAGTTAGTTCGCAGTGGTTCGTATCCGTGTTGAGGTTGATACCTACTTTTCCTTAGCCAAGAGAGTGTTTTCTCTCGTTTTTTCGTCATCCTCCCGCGCTCGCTCTCTCTTTTTCCCTGTCCATCCCGATGCTTTTCTATCGGCGCCCTCCATATACCGTAATGTTTCGAGATGTTCAAACTCCACGTCTACCTACATTGATGTTCGACCGAATTCTTAAGCCGGTCCTAGACGCGCATTACTGCTGCACGACAATGGGATTGGGCACTCAAACTAATTTGATTCTCATCCTCATACTTGACCTACTCTTACTGGGGGGTGAGCTGTAAGGGGACCGTTCCTATTTCCTTAAAAAAATGTTGAATTCTCACGTTGATTTGGGTACTTTCGTTGGCGCGTTTTCGCCTTTCGCAGTGTTCACGACGAGGCAATGCCATTGATAAGATGATACGATGCATGGTGATAACCCATAGATGTGAGCATAGATAATCGTATATGGATATTGGAATAGATCGACATATATGGATATTGGTATAGATCATCATATTTGGGTATTAGAATAGATGATCATCCGTGAAACGACCCCTTAGAGTGAAGCATGTCAAGGGTTGATTTTGCAGCTTCAGCTGTAGTCTACCGATTTTGGCGAAATAAAAATTCTTCTCATGCAAAATGATCAGAATATCACCACCACGCTTTGATTTCTCCTTTTCTTAAGGGAGACTTTGTCCTTGAAATGCAGCGGGAGATGTTAGCGGCTCAACATGAGCAGCTAGAAGAAGAGGAGGGATGCCTCTATGGACCAGGCATTGCCGATTAGCGGTAATTATAAACACATTTGTGTAAACACATTACAAAACTTTAAACGCGTTTTTCTCGAAAACACGTTTTTAAAAATGGCTGACATTCTCCTGACCGCTGTAATTAACATATCGACCTGAAATTTGGAGAGCATACTCAGAAAATATGTCTTCACGGAATGACGGATCGTTTTTTCGATAGATACATTTTTGCATTTATTATTTATCTTTTTATGCGAAAAAAACGCGAAAATTCGATTTTTTTTAAATTGCCGCCATTTTCCGAAATTTGTACTAAACGAAAAACCCATCCGTCATTCCATGACCAAAGGGTCACAGATTGATAATATGCTTTGAATTTGTGTTTCAGATCAACAAAGGGGGGGCAGTGATGTCAGCCGTTTACCTCCCGCGATTTGAGGACCTGTTTTCGCGGAGCTGCAACGGCCGCCATTTTGGTTTTTTTTTCAAATTTTTTTTTTTTAACGTTCTGTATATCATGAATAAAAGCAAGAAAAAAACCGCACTCAAAAAGCTTTACTCGTTTCCTTTAAAAAAAATAAAATGTAAACACCTGAAATATGGCACTCCAAGGACAAAGTCTCCCTTAACTCACATTTAAAAGGGCTGCATTAAGGCGGTCTTCCCATGTGACTTGTCGAAAAAATCGAAAACATTTTTTTTGCAGAAATTGCAAAAATTATGTGCACCTTATATGGACCCGGCATAGCAGACTAAAGGCGAGTCAACACTTTCTTTGTGTAAATCGTACTTGAACTTTTAAACGCGTTTTTCTCAAAACTATTTTTTGTATTGGCTTCTATGATCTCAAAAACTAATGAACGGATTTTGCCCAAATTTTTATGGTGTAGTCAGCACGTCTATAGTTCTCACCCGTACTATATTTTTTTTATATCTGCCATAGTTTCTTTTTTTAACTGGAAAAGTCGACAAAAAATGACGAAACTTAGAACTTCATTTTTAAAAACAGGCTAACAACGCAATCTTTAATATTTTCACTTCACTCTAGTTCCGGCGACAGCCTCAGGTCTACAATTTAAAATGCCGTTTGATTATTTGATTTCAGATGAGCAAAACTTTCGAAATCATCGCGGCCGTCAACCACCCTTTTTTACACAGGGGTGTTTTTCGAACGGTGTAAAGTCGAGTCAACTCGTTATTTTTGTTTCATAAAATTCTGATGGCCTGTAAAAATGTTAATAAATCTGTGGTAAAAATTCAAAGCTGGTGTGTTTTAATCGTTCACAAAAAAAAAAGAAAAAACATAGCTGTCACATGGGATGACCCCGTTAAATTGAATAAAACGGATAATACTTTGAAGAAGTGGTAATACGAGAGTTTACGTATTTTTGCATTTTTTCTGGATAGGTTCAAGGGGATAAACCACATTCCATACTATTTCGACGATTTTCTTCTTAGGAAAAATTCAGTTTTGGAGAAATTGAATGGTGAATTCGTATTCAGGGGATAAAAACCCATCGACATGGGCTTATGAAAAGTTCAATTTTTTTTCGCTTGTCGGCCAAAAACAACATTTGTACGAGTGGTCTTTGGATCATTTATCTTTTACCCGCCTGTGTGAGCGATTTTATCTCGACATCGTTATCTGACACGCGTTGTAACGGCGCTTCGAGCCTCAAAACAACTCTCCGCTCATGCAATATGAAATTGATCGGTGACGTAATTTCGTATTGGTGTAATCCTTCGAAAAGCTGAAGACAATGTTTTGAAAACGAGGGCACGGAAATGTTGCGCGCATGCATCGTTGGCCTCGGAGGAATCGTCTGACAGTGATTCTTATCGACAGCCTTGTGTGGTTATCGAATCGTGTACCATTCTATGAAGACTAATGCTTCTACAGGAAGTCAAAATTCAACGAGGCTGAGCCAGCTGGGACACGTGAAAGAAATGTATGCTTTCAGTACTTTTTTGCTTTTTCTTTCCTCGTGGATGAAACTTGGATCCACGAGTATCAATTTTTCGAGCCGTTCTCATCGAATTATTGACAATTTGAAAAATAACGTCCAATCGTATGTTCGTATGTATCGATTTTTTTAATCATCAGTAATATTTATTTCGAGTTTCGTTCTTCAGTTGAGTGTGCGAGATAAAATCAAAAGGGCATCATGAATCTCTGTAAAAAAAATAAGGAAACATCGCCCAAGTAACTTTATCAATCTTGTTTGTTTTTAATTTACAACAGTCAAAGTTAGAATGAACTTTGTGAGAACCCTTGTTAGAATGAACCAAGCCGTCAATGTTATAAATATCTATTGCAATCAACGCTTCGATGTTATTATTACTATTATAATTTTCTTTTGTCTTATAACTTCGTGTAAGGAAAACCGAGGATCTTCCATGTCAAGCGGGGTTGGCTCAGGCCAATACCTCTGAACTGTGTACCAGCTCGTGCCCCGGCTACCAAGTAGGAGGACTTTTAGCAAGTTTCCGCTGGCAACATGATCAAAACTCGGTGAAAATATAGCCGTCATGGTTCGAGTTTTCCATAGTTTGCCCGTGCCCCCGAGCAAATATGATCAGCAGTGCATTGGGAAACGAGTGGCTGTGGGCAATACCCTGCGGGGCTCACGTGGCGATGCTCGTCCAGAGATTGTCGTAGGGATCCCATTGCATTCTCATACTTAACCCTACTTCTTGATGGAGTTCCAATGGGTCATCGCATGGGATCCCTATACCAAAACGTCAAGCTCGTACATTGGATTCTTATCGGGATTCCCCATTGAAATCTAATTTGAGAATTCAATTTGAATCCTAAAGGATTCCCACATTATCAAGCTGAATCCCATATGATTCTTGATCGATCCTAATGCATTCTGTACGTTTAATATTCTAAACAAAATATATAGATATACGATATGAGTGAATTTTTAGAAAAGTATAAATTTTAAACGATTCTGACACACTGAGTCCATTTGACCCAGATAGTACTTCATCCACCTGCCATTATCAACCCTTCGGTCGGTTTTTTTGAAAACAATCAGGGGTACACTTTGAACATTTTTTAATATGTACCGTGAAATTGGAGTACTTTGAACAGGTTCTGGAAGTTTTTTGTAGGCAACTTTTTTTTAACATCCTAATTTCCGACTTTTTTTGCTTCTTTGGCTATCAAATGTATGAGACATCCAAGGTGCGGCCTTGGATGTCTCATACATTTGATAGCCAAAGAAGCAAAAAAAGTCCACCCCCTGACAATTTTATATTAAAAAAATAAGTGTCAAAGTAACCTCGAGTGTGGGGTTTCTTTGGCAAGGCATTGAAATGCAACTTATGGCAAAGATTTAAAGTTACATTGACATCATTTTGATAAGAAAAATTAATATTTTATCCATTATACATGGAATTATATGAAAAACACCAATTTTTTACAATCAAATTGTCATATTTTTCAAGGAAACATTTTACATAAACGTATCAAGTACCTAGGGTATTATTATAGGCACTTAAGCAGTCTTGTAATCATTATTGAGATGAAAATCAACTTGAAAAACATTATAATAAACTTGAACAGCAAATTTAAACATATTTAAATGCGCAAAAATGTAAACCGTATTTTCGCGCTCTGTTAAGGGGCCAGTCCACTTTGAAAATTAAAAAAAATCGATTTTTTTACTACTTTTGAAAGTACATACATTCATAAATATTGCGTCAAAATTTTATGAAAATCCGAGCTCTCTGAGTATTTTTTTTACCTGAACGACAGGACCTCATTTCGTCTACCTGAGCGTATAGCGCGCTCGGCCGATCATAGAATAAACTTCAAACGCGTTTTTCTCGAAACAACGTTTTCAAAATCTCGCTCCATCGTCTCTCTAAAACTAATAAACCGATTCTTTTGAAATTTGAACCACATATTGTAAACATGATTCGCAACAAGATGACCCTCGATGGTTTTAAAGTGTTGATTTTTACTCTTTTTTGTGAAAAACTGCGAAAAAATGCGGTTTAAAAAACTTTTTTCGTTGTTCATCTGCCATTTTTTTATTTTTTGATAAAACTTTATATCCGTCGGTCATTTTGTAGCTGGTGTCGTACTGAATCTAATGGACTTTGATTTTTTTGTTTCAGACAAGCTGTTGCCGAGTTATGATGGAGCTACCTGGCCCACCTATTTTTGAGGCGTTACGTTAAACTATAGTTTTTGTACTTAAAAATGAATAAAAATGAATTGATTCTTTAAAAATGTATTTCAAGTCTTTATTTATCAAGCCCAACAACTTTTATATTCATATCTTTTATAAAATCCTCAAAAAAAATCGCGAAAAAAGCCTTTTTTTCGTGGCTCCAAAGTGGACTGGCCCCTTAAAGTAGCCCCAAAAATTGTGAAAGTTACCCTTAGTATCAATTTAACCCCGTTTTACGGTATGCATGATTAAAATTCGGAAAAAAATCAAATTTGAGCGTTTTTAACATAATTTTAACGTCAAATTCGATAGTGACACCATTTAGCTATATTCCCTAAAAAATGCATTAGAATATTCCTAAAATTGAATGTGCTACAGCTTCTGACAGTCGGCCAAGCGAGCGGAAGCAGTACCATACTTCATAAAAAATTCCATCATCTGTCAGCGGCCATGTTTTTCTCGTTTTTTCTATATTTTATCAAAAGCTCTCAATATATGTACTTTTGTGTTGAAAAAAATGTGTTTCTCTGTCACCAACTGTTTCCTCCCAAAAAATCGGAATTTGGCAATATTTTTTGAGTCTGTATAAATTATTGAAAATTTTCATTTTTTGAATAGTGTTTACTTTACATTGATCCGGGTCAAAATGACCCAGTGTGTCAACATTGGGTTGAAAATGTACATCTTAACAATCGATGTGAATCAGATCCCTGAAAATCCATTGTAATTATCGTTTGTTATTTATTTCACTGCACTTTGGCATAAGATCACAACACACGCACACATATTTTCGATTCGAATGTGGTAAGAATTCTCAGTGCAGAATCCAATTGAACCCCAATGAGGACTCCCTATACGGCTTCCCAACAAATTGGTGTATAGGGTAAAAAAGGATATTTTTTGTGAGTTTTAACAAATTCCGGTTGATCATTAAAAATAAAAAAATTCGCAAACGTCGTAAATCGGGAAATAGGGCGCAATACACTTGGATTCTAATGCTGACTACCCACGTGCGGCGTTCCTATCAAATCCCTATACCCGATGGGACTGTAAAATTTCGTGGCGTTGAAGCTTACATCGTTGGAACGCAACGAAAGTTCTTTCTTACATTTGAATTTCCGTATTTTTAGTATTATACAACATATTTTTTCGTCTGTTGATACAGTCGATTGCTAAATAAGTATCTTAAAAAAATTATTGTGTTATTTCCGTAGGCAAAATATGCGAAAATAAACTGAGGGAATTAATAAATATTATTTTTCAGTGCGTTTCAACGATGCAGATTCAATCTCACAAAATACCCAACATACGAAGGAACATTGAACGAATAATCTATAATAAACATGTGCAAAACAAACGTCAATTGCGCAATATTCATATTTTACTCGTGCTTCCCCACGCTTTATCGTTCCGCTCGTGAACGAGTACGAGTTTTTTTTCGGTTAAATCCGTTAATCGCTGTATCCACTAGCTGTCAATCTTACGCTTCCGCGTATCTCGATGCGGCAACTTGGATTAATTGAACATCCCCCCGCCCCTCCCAGCATCCGCGTCGAAACAATATTATACTCCCGGAAGGAATCGTTGCTCGAGTAACTTTTGTTCGAATGCTGGATATTATGACGTTTAAGGTTGCATCGTTGGAATGCAACGATATTTTACTCAATTTTTTGCATTTTTTATTTCTTCATGCTTATTGTTATCCAACGACTTTTTTTCGCAAATTGAGGTCGTAAATTTCTGATAAGAATACGTAGAAACGTTTAAGCGATTTTCACAATCTATGTCGGCCAAATAAAATTCGAGTAATTAAAAAGAAAGAGAATTATCCGGGCAGTACCGTAAAATGAGGTTACTTTGAACGGGTTTGGAAGTTTTTTGTAGGTAACTTTTTTTCAACATCCTAAATTCCAAATTTTTTTTGTTCCAATAGAACAAGCGTCCTTTGGCTATCAAATGTACGAGAAAGTCAAGCCCCCCCCCCCCGCAATCTTATATTTTTTAAAAGAAGTAACGCCACTGTAGAATTTTCAAAAATTTGACTTTTTTAATGGCCTTGAATAATTGTGATTTTTTAAATTGGCTTGAATAATTGGCTTCGAACCATTTAGAATAAGGGATCTAAAATGAGGGAAAGATTTTTCTCGGAGCACAATTTTTCAAAACGGCACGCAGCATAGCTCCATTATAGCACAATTTTCATTATTTTGAAATCATCTTTGTAATAACGTTCCGAAGAGAAATACGTACGGGATTTTCCATGAGTAAATTATAACATTAGTTATTAAAAAATGATTGTCCTTTTTCGGTCGAAAATTGAGTTTTCACTTTAAATGTTTGCCAATTACGCGAAAATTCATATTTACAACATCTCCTACGTGTTTCACTTGCTATACTCATGTAAATTGACAGAAATTTTCTTATTTTTTCAAAATTCAAATTTGCGCCAGTTATCCTGCGTGCCCCAGAGCGTCTCAAATTCAACATGCCTTGCGAGAATGGCTTCAGCGTCACCATTTTGTATAATTTTTAAATGTAATCTTTTTGTTGTTCGCTTGAAGATACGACTAATAACATCTTTGAATATTATTATCCTCTTACTTGTCCTTCCACCCAAAAAAAAAAAGCGAGAAAGCACTTAATTTTAGACGTTTACAGTGGTAAGTCGTTGAGGCGGTCCTCTAGTTTCTCGGGTCGAAAAAATCGAAAAAAATCTCGGGTAGGAAATGTGTGCCAAAGCATTTTTCGATATTCGAAGTGGTTCACAAGTTACGGCCCTGGAACCGAGCAGGTATACGGAGCAGGTATACTTTCAAACGCGTTTTTCTCGAAACACCATTTTTCGAAACGGTGACCACAATATTTCAGAAACTACTGCACCGATCTTGTTCAAATTTATACAGCATCTTTAATATGTTATAAGCCAGCGATAGAACTAGGATTATCATGATTGCTTCAATAGTTTTTTTTGTACCAGCGAAAAACTTAAGAAAAAATGAGTAAAAAATAGAATGTAATTTTCAAAAGTGTATAAAAAAGTCAATTTTTGTAATTTAGAATTCACTCTAGTTCAATCGCTAGTCTTAACCGTCACCGTCAAGCACCTCTTTTACTTGTTGTCTTCCTGTCGGCCACTATAACCATTCTATTATATATTTTGACTTCAAAAAATTTGTAAAGCTTATTTAAATATTAATAAAGATTATGCACAAACAATGAGGTGGATTATTTCGATGCTTTGCCCGTAAAAAATTATTGAAAAAGCCGTAAAAAACAGCCGAGAAACTAGAGGACCGCCTTAAGTGTTGAAGTCACCACAAGTGTGGGGTTTTTTTGATAAGGCATTGAAATGCAACTCATGTAAAACATTAAGGGTTACTTTGACATCATTTTGATGAAAAATGTAATATTTTATGCATTATACATGGAATTGAATGAAAAGCAACGATTAAATTTACAATCAAATTATAATCTTTATTGAGGAAATATTTTACATCAAAATATCAAGTATTTAGGGTACGATTATAGGCACTTAATCAGTCTCATAATTATCATTGAGATCAAAATCAACTTGAGCAACATTATAATAAACTTGAACAACAAATTTGGGCAACAACAGAAACAAAAGTTAAAAAAGAATTAGTCTGTGACATGTTGAAACCGTATTTTGGCGCAGTCAAAAACTGTCAAAGTTAACCTTGATGTCATTTCAACCCCGTTTAAAGGGATCGGCCACAGTAACAGGTATAAAATCATGTGCGAATTTAACCATTTTTTTCGTATAAAAAAGTCATTCACTCATAAAATTAATTACACATCTATTTAGTATGAATATCAAGCTGTAAGAATTTTTTTTTTCGTTGTACAAAATGGCCGACTACTCGAAACTTCTTTCAATTACTTTACAAAATAACTTTAACAATTTTCACTCGATTTTCTTCAAATTTAAAAGTTATGTTCCTAATTGCATTTCGCGGAGAAGTACGTACGGAATTTCTGATTAATCGAAAACTTTTCATTTCATGAGCAGTTTATGAGCAGTTAAAACGAAATTTTTCACTGAAAATTCATTTCTTACTTCTCTAGGTATTCTAATGTAGATGGACGAGAATTTTTGTTTTTTGTTCTAGGTAAAAAATTGTGGATGCTAAATGTCACGCCGCGGGGCGCCTAAAAAAGATAACAAAAGAAAATATTAGTAGTCGGCCATTTTGTACATCGAAAAGAAATATATATTTATTTTCTAACAGCTTGATATGCATGCTAAGTAAATGTGTAATTAATTGTATGAGTGAATTACTTTTTCATACGAAAAAAATGGTTAAATTCGCACATGATTTTGTACCCGTTACTGTGGCCTGTTACTGTGACCCCGTTACTGTGACCCCGTTACTGTGGCCCTTTAAAACTCGCGATAGCGAAACGACACCGACGTCTGACGCGTCCCGCGTGCGACTACTATCCGCGAAAAAATGAACAAAGTTGAAGAGGATGAGAATAAAGAACGATACTCACCGACGTGTTCGCGGGTGTGATCGGCCGGGCTCAGTGTCTCTCTCATCGAGAGTGACATGAGGAGTTCCTGCGTGAGCTTTTGCTTGCCGAATGCGACCGCCCCGCTCGTAACCATTATGCACTCGCGACCCTCGATTTGGCATTCGGCAACTTGTTCCACGATGGATGCTAGACGACCGAGTGCCAAACCGTGTTCGTCCTCCCGCGTGATAACCGCACTACCGAGTTTCACCACGAGCCGCCTTGCGTACTTGAGCTGATTGCGCTCCGTGAACGTCGCGCGTCTTGGTCTGTCGGCTGTCTGCACCGCTCGTCGAAGATCCACGCGATTACCCTTCACGTTGTTGTTTTTTTTCGGCCCCAACGTGCAACGAGAACATTGAACGACATATCGATCCATTATTACGAGACAGATATCTTTCAGTTCTTTTGGTTTTTTTTTCTACTGGGCTTTCCTCTGATGGTCTTTTGAGTCTTTGAGGTCTCTTGAGGGGATTTTTTGCTCGTCATTACGATGGAAGTACCGTAAAACGGGGTTAAATTGACTTTTTTTTTCTATTGTTGCTCAAATTTGGTGTTAAAGTTTATTATAATGTTGCTGAAGTTGATGGCAATGTTGCTCAAGTTGATTTTGATCTCAATGATAATTATAAGACTATTTAAGGGATAACACCACTCCAGAATTTTTGAAAGATCGTTTTTTTTTGCTAAAAAACACTTTGGGGTCATAAAAACAATGTGCAGTTGGTCCTGTACCGATTTTTTTTAAAGGTTCAATTATCGACTTCGCCGCAGCGCCTCAGACTTCTTTCAGGCGCCTCGTACAACTTTAACGGAAGGTTCTGCCTTGTTGGGCCAAAAAATGTTCGATTTTTCACCAATTTTTAATGCGAAAAGTATTAAATATGGAATGTTGGTATTTGAAGGACAATTGAAAAATAAAAAAATAGTGAGCGATTGGAAGGAAGTTTGTTTTTTTCCCAAAAAAATTTCGCAGTTTCTTGCTCACTATTTTTTTATTTTTCAATTTTTCTTCTTGATTCTACGTCAACTTATACATAATATTGTACAAAGTAAAAATATGTTCGACTTTTTTGCTTCAGATCACCTGTCCGGGATTTGGGACTTCCGCAAGCGAAGAATGTCATCGCCCGCGCACCGACATACGTGGCTCCTCCCACTCCCATTACCATGGTTTGTCAAACTTTAAAAAATATTTTGATATTCAATAAAGACCTCTTAGTCAACATACCAAATATCGACATTCTATATTTAATACTTTTCGCATAAAAAATTGGTGAAAAATCAAACATTTTTTGGCCCAGCAAGGCAGAACTTTCCCATAAACGTGTTTTTCTCGAAACCACTTTTTTCAAATTGGGAGGACGGATTACTCGAACACCTTTGCATGGATCGATTTGAAATTTTGATAGTAGCTTCACAATGACATCCTCTATGCCCCCATGGAAATTTATATACGCAAAAATATACTGCAAATTTATTTTATTAATAATTGTAATATATGTGAAATGTATGCCATATATTGAAAATATATGTTGCATATATGTGCCAAATTCTAATTTTCGTTACGTTTTTATATATGAGATGTATATGCGTGGTATTACTGTATATCAATGTGTCATATATCAATGATACATGTAGCATTTACCCTGCATATATACCACATATATTTAGCATATATGTTGCATACACATTTCATACATACCATATATATACTGCATAAATGGTACATATATACCACATATATACAGATATGCGTATCATATCTGTATATATTGTTTATATGTAATAGTGTACTTTAACTGTAAATTCAGTTTTTTTAAGTTTAAGTTTTAAGTTTTATTAAGTTTAACTGTAATAGTGTTTATACACAGCATATATTTCTTGTCAGGAATATGTATCAAAAATGTATGCGTCATATATGACGCATAAATGACACATATATGAGTCATATATGACGCATACATTTTTGATATATTTTTCTGACAAAAAAATAGATTGAAAATGTATCGAAAATATATGCGTCGTATATGCCTCATATATGCATCATATATAGTGTTTATACGTAGTATATATTTTTTTGGTCAGAAAATTATATCGTAAGGATATGGGTCATATATGCGTCATATATTTGGTGCATATATACTGAATATATACGTATTATTCTATTTTTCGTCACTATATATGCGAGCGATATATATATATGTAGCATATATTTTCTGCATATATTTTACATACATAAATTTCCATGGGGGTGGGAGTACGTAGCCGTTTTTCGATTAAATGTAAACTTTTTTTTTATAAACAATTTACTGCTTATTTTTTGGGCAAAAAATCGATTAATTGTTTTTAAAGTGCGCCATTTTTTCAAAATTCGATCAAAAAAATCCCTCCGTAGTCTCATAGCTAATAATATAGAAATTATAATTTTTTTTTTTTGGTTTTTGTTCCAGGTCTTGTACTTTACGAGAGAACGGCCCTCCCGTGAAGCTATTTATAAAAAAAACACGTTTTTCAAGATGGGCTCTGTCGCCGCCATTTTCTATAAAAATTATAATCAAGTTTTTTTAAATACTTTGATATGTGTTAAATAAACACTCTCAAAAGAAATCCTATTCCTTTTTTCATCCTCCCAAAATAAATTGTCAAAGTTAGGCCTTATTTTCTGCCGCTAGAGTGGTGTTTTTTCTTAAGTGCCTATAATAGTACCCTAGGTACTCGATATTTTTATGCAAAATGTTTCCTTAATAAAGATAACAATTTAATTGTAAAAAATCGGTGTTTTTTAAATTTATATCCATGTATAATGAATGAAATATTTAATTTGTTAAATCAAAATTATGTCAATGTAACCCTTACACCCGTATTCATAGATGTACCTTGAGGAATCCTTATTTCTTATTCTTTGTTCAGAACGAAGAAGAAGAAGGCCTTATTCCTTAACGCGAAAAATCCCTTTATAATTTTCAAAAAATCGATTTTTTTCTGTTCATATTTCGAAAGTATGATACCCAAAGAACATACTGACCAAAGGAAAACTCGAAATATTGAATATCTGATGTTGAAACATGTTAAAATCACATGTTAAAGTTTGAAAGGTAGCGTGTAAATCAATAATTTTTTTGCGGTGAAATATTTCGAAAATATGGTCGAAAATTTGAACTTTTGAGTAAAAAGGCTCCCAAATTTTCAATTTTGCACGTTTTTATCATTTTTTAGGTATATACCTCCCCTTTAATATGTCAGTAAACGAATGACACTTATTAAATCTTTTTCAGATCAACAGAAAACGAGTGACAACTGCAGCACTTTTCAATGTCGCGGAAAACAAGCTACCGAAGACCCTTAATAACGCGGCCATTTTGTTGGTCATCCCAATTTTTTTTTTTTTAACTTGACAGTTATAATAAACTCGTGTCCAAATTTGAAAATGATCAGCTTATTTTATCCTCTCTGAAAAAAACCCCGAAAAATACCAATTTTTGACGCTACCAAAGGGATTTCTCGCCTTAAGGAACGACTATGAATACGGGTGTTAGTCTTTGACATAAGTTGCATTTCATTGCATTGTCAAAGAAACTCCACGGTCGAGGTTACTTTGACACTTAAAAAAATATAGATAAAATTGTGGAGTAGTGGAGCTTGACTTTATTACATACATTTGATAGCCAATGGATACATTTTTCTATTGGAGCAAACAAGTTGGAATTTGGATAGTTAAAAAAAAGTTACCTACAAAAAACTTCCAAAGCCTGTTCAGAGTAACCCCATTTTACGGCACTTTTTGAATTGGTAACAATGGGGAAGATTAATATTTCGAGGAAAAAAAAACGGTTAGTTCAAGAGTGAAACATTGGTCACTCGCATTCGGTTACCGATGTCATCAATCAATAGGCAATCGAAAGTTGACATCGCGTGAGGGTGGTTTGTAAACTTTGCTGTGTTACGCTGCAGGGGAATGAGGAACAGAGATCTCGTTTTGGTTTCTTAACGGGCTACATCTACCTAGGTCGGTCATAAAATAGTATTTTTCAAAATACCATTTTGGAAATTTTTGTGAAATATGGCTGGAAATTTATATTGGCTGGAATATTATTATGGAAATTTATATTGGCTGGAAATTTCATTGAAATATTCCTAAAATTGAATGAACCACTGCTTCTGACAGTGGACCGGACGAGCAGTATCAGCACCATACTTCAAACTTTAGGCGCGTTTTTCTCGAAACACTGTTTTCATAGCCGGTGGACATGATATCTCGAGAACCACTCGATGGATTGTTTCCCAATTCACAGCAGATACGATAGGAACCATTCAAAAGTCGTTGACGATCTGACTTTTATAAAATCGATCTTTATTTTTTAATAGTTACGTAAAAATGACGACTGTTTTTATAGATTTTGCATGCTCGGGTTTCATTACGTCGCCACGTTGTGAAAAAAAGCGATAAAAAAATCGAGAATCGCCAAAGACTCGTATTCATCATTAACTTGAATAATCCGTTTGGTTTTTAGATTTTTCATGAACCGTTTAAGCTGGAGAGTGTCCACCACCAAACGCCGCGGAAAAAATGTCACCATCTGCCGGCGGCCATGTTTTTCTTGTTTTTCTGTGTTTTTTAAACGGTCCTCGATATATAAACCTTTGTGTTAAAAAAATGCGTTTCATTTTCACCAACCGTTTCCCAGAAAAAATGCAGAATGTGGCCATTTTTTTCGGGCCACTAGGTAAATGTAGCGTCTTGAGAACAATCGTAAATTGAACTGGAATTGAATCCAGGCAAAGTAGCTCAAATTTCACTATTCTCGATCACTTTTCCCATATGGGGAGTAAAATCAGTCGTAAGTGACACAACACGCATGCAAGCCTCAAATTTCCAGTTTAGTGTTTTTTTTTGCGTTCTACTTTTATTTGTTCCCATGTGTGGAGTAAAATCAGTTGTAAGTGACACAACACGCTTGCAAACCTCAAATTTCCAGTTCACTCTTTTTTTACCCTCTACTTGAGTTTGTTCATATTTAAATTAAGGGGTCACCCCCGCTTGCGATTTGGAAAAAATCGATTTTTTTATTGGATTTTTTTGAAGTATAAGCATCTGAGAATATGTCCTGAAAATTTCAAGTCGATCCGAACAAAATTGACTGAGATATGAGCGTTGAAAGAGAAGAATCCGCGTTGAAAGAGAAACTTTAAACGCGTTTTTCTCAAAATGGCATTTCTGAAGTCGGTGACCAAGATTACTCGAACACTAATGAACCGATCTTCTTGAAAATTTGCAGGCTTATTTAATACATAAAAATGTAGTCTTTAATCGTTCGATTTTTTTCCCAAAAAAAATGGCCGTTTTATAGCCAAAAAACAGCCGTTTTTTTTCGTTAAAATCGAACCATTAACTTTGACTGTCCGCCATTTTGTGAAAAATGAATATTTTTTAAAATCCTTCGATTAAAGCCTAGTTTATACTTATATTTGACTAAATCCATCCGCATTTTTTTTCAGATGATCCACTTCGCCGCAATGTTGGTCATCGCAAACCGTGTATATAAAAACATTATTTCATTGACGGCCATTTGCCACTAAACAATGTAATATTTTTCAATAAAAAAATTACTGAAAGTTCTTCAAGATGTGTTCTTTAAGATGGTATATTGATCGATTAAAAAAGTTTTGTAGTTTTCTTTAAAAAAATTCATGAAAAAGGCCTTTTTTTGCGCTACAAGTGGGGGTAACGCGTTAAGTAGATCGAAAGTCTTGAATACGACGTGCCTCATTTTTAAAGCTGCTGAACTGCTTACAGCATCGCCCTACACTTCGGTAACGATATATGGGAAGAGCCGAACGAGAAGATGAGTTGAATTTCAGTACGTTACGATCAAGGGGCCAGTCCACTTTGAAAATGTCAAAAAATCGAAAGCAAGCAAGACTTGAAGAAATCGACGATGATGAGCAATCAGAAGAGATTTTGTACGGTGCAGGAATTGCCGATTGAGTTTAGGTAAGAGTTTTTCCATAGTATAAACTTCAAACGCGTTTTTCTCGAAACAACGTTTTCAAAATCTAGCTCCATCGTATCTCCAAAACTAATAAACCGATTGTCTTGAAACTTTAACCACATATTGTAAACATGATTCGCAACAAGATGACCCTCGATGGTTTTGAAATTTAGATTTTTACTCTTTTTTTTTCGAAAAACTTCGAAAAAACGCGTTTTTATCACTTTTTTGTTTTACATCTGCCATTATTTTTATTTTTTGATAGAACTTTATATCCGCGGGTCATTTTGTAGCTGGTGTCATACTGAATCTAATGGACTTTGATTTTTTGTTTCAGATAAGCCGTTGCCGAGTTGTGATGGAGCTGCCTAGCCTACCTATTTTCGAGGCGTTACGTTACACTATAGTTTTTATACTTAAAAATGACTAAAAATGAATTAAATTTTTTTTAAAAGTATTTCAAGACTATTTATCAAGCCCACCAACTTTTATATTCATATATTTTATAAAATCCTCAAAAAATCGCCAAAATAGCCTTTGTTCCTGGCTTTAAAGTGGACCGGCCCCTCAATTGCGCTGCAGCCAAGTATCTATCGATTGCAAAATTTTCAAATAAGTTTCCCTCATCCATGAATCACCTACACGAAAAACCTAAAACACTGTACCATTTTTCCTCATGCTCATCATCTCCGAGCGTACGACAACCTCCCACACCATCGTCATAAAACCGCTGCAAATTAAAAATGCAATAACTCTTCACCGCTCCGCCATATTGATCGCAAACTTTGCATACGCGATTGGAACAAACGAAGCGACAAAGCATCCAACTTTCATCCTCCCGTCATTGTTTCCCCGAGCCTCCCACACACCCCGATATATCTCAAAAACGATAAAGCGGAATGCGCTATGCTTTCATAGACCACATCCACGTGGAAAAACGAAACACAATATCAAACATCAACCGATGAAGCGCTCGGTCCCCGTCGATCAATGGCAAAAAAAATAACGTTTATCTGATGTTTTGCACTTTGCACACTGGTGTACGTACGGGTTGTAGATGGCCAACCCAGGCACCCGACGAAGTCGAGGCGTATCTCCTCGATGATTTGAAGATCGCAATTCTCGCGATCTGCATTGCCGCGTACATGCTTTTCGCTTGTGCAACTTTCGTTGCAGTACAGACAAAAACGATACGGGACGACAGATGATCAACGGTAAACGTGCGAGCTCCGACGTGAGGGCCAAGAGCAAACGCCGTCCGCTTTTGTGACACTGTATACTCGCGATGACACTCGGGCCAACCGACTGATTCGTAAATGCGGAAGAATCTGGGTTCTCGCTCAAGTACGAAGACTGTTATCGTGTCTTTGGGAGGAGAACCCGAGATTAGAGCTTGTACGTACGTATATCGAGTGCAAAAGAGATCGAAGATTCGCTGGTATCTCGGTGATGGATAAGTAGCTTGTAGAGGCAGTGGAGGGGGGGGGGGGGGCAGGGAACTGAGATAAATAATCGGTCGTTATTGCTTCGAGAATGGGGCGCACGAACGTGTGCAGCAAAATATCAGTGGCATATAGTCATCGCAAAGTGCAGGGACGCCAATAGTAGACCAGCGTCTTGTCTTGATTTTTTTTCTTTGTCGGCAACACGTATCAAAATATGCCGACGTAGAATCTCGTGCAATTGTGCAACTTGAGACATCAAAGATCCACTTTGAGACGTCGCTTCAATTATTTCGAGAATTTCCACACTCGTGTCACTCTAATGAGAATTCTCGTGACTCGCTAATTGGAAAGAATTCAGAAGGTGCCCGGTGTTCTCCTCAACGTGCGTTGTTCCGTCACTATTTCATCTCGCTAGCTTTGTTTCTTTACGCGACGGGCAAAAGTCAGGTTCTCGACATTGTCCCGGGTTAGGGGCTAAAGTTTGCATCGTTGGAAGGCAACGAAACTTTTTTTTCTATTTCTTATTTTCATTATCGAAAATCACATTTTGCAAATTTGCCCGAGATCGCTGAATAAGAATCTTAAGCGGTCTTCTCACTTTAGGGAGACTTTTTCCTTGGAGTGCCATATTTCAGGTGTTTACATTTTATTTTTTTAAAGGAAACGAGTAAAGCTTTTTGAATGCGGTTTTTTTCTTGCTTTTATTCATGATATACAGAATGTTAAAAAAACATTTTTTTGAAAAAAAATCCAAAATGGCGGCCGTTGCAGCTCCGCGAAAACAGGTCCTCAAATCGCGGGAGGTAAACGGCTGACATCACTGCCCCCTCTTTGTTGATCTGAAACACAAATTCAAAGCATATTATCAATCTGTGACCCTTTGGTCATGGAATGACGGATGGGTTTTTCGTTTAGTACAAATTTCGGAAAATGGCGGCAATTTAAAAAAGAATCGAATTTTCGCGTTTTTTTTCGCATAAAAAGATAAATAATAAATGCAAAAATGTATCTATCGAAAAAACGATCCGTCATTCCGTGAAGACATATTTTCTGAGTATGCTCTCCAAATTTCAGGTCGATATGTTAATTACAGCGGTCAGGAGAATGTCAGCCATTTTTAAAAACGTGTTTTCGAGAAAAACGCGTTTAAAGTTTTGTAATGTGTTTACACAAATGTGGTTATGATTAGCGCTAATCGGCAATGCCTGGTCCATAGAGGCATCCCTCCTCTTCTTCTAGCTGCTCATGTTGAGCCGCTAACATCTCCCGCTGCATTTCAAGGACAAAGTCTCCCTTTAGACTCTAGAAAAGGCTACTTTCATGAATTTTTTTGGTAGGTTTATATTATAGATATTGATATAAAAGTTGTTACACTCAATAAATACCCTTTGAAATACATTTAAAAAATTTGTATGTGTCTATCCAACCCAAACAAACTTTAAGGGGCTATAGCAGTGCGAACGCTGAAAATTTGGGTGACGTTTGGGAATTTTTTGAAAGCAAAGGACTCAATTAAACTTTTCGGAAAATTGAGAATATATTTGGCTATATTTGACCTATATTACATAATATTTTTCATAGAAAAATGTTGAGATCCAAGCGACTTATGCGGTGCCTTCGGAGGCGCCAAAAAAAGTTTCTCCACTGCTGTCATGATTGCGGCCGATTGAGTAGCTGACATCGAAAAAGGAAAAAATGTCGTTAAACTGGAAGGTATTTCCTGCACAATGACGTAGGATTTTCGAAAAATATCAAAATCTAACAAAATGGCGTAGTTATGAAAAAAGTCTGTTTTCTTGCCTATAAAATGGTCGTTTTTTTTCAACGTCAAATCGTCAATTTTCATCCAATCAAAAATATCCTACGTCATTGTAGAGTAAATATATTCAAGAGTACTCAGTTTAAATTTCAAGTCAATCGAATAATTGCTCTTTGAGTTACAATGTCAGCAAATTTTTTAAATCTCATTTCGAGAAAAACGCGTTAAAAGATTTAACTATCGATTTTTGCAAGATAAAATGATAGAGATACAGCATTGAAATTTTTACAGGATATTCTTGAAACTATAAACTGTCGAAAAAGGCAAAGAAAACCGATTTTTTGAAAGTGTCACACTGGTATAGCCCCCTTTAAACGCGTTATTCCCGAAAGAAAGGTTTTTCGACGGTTTGTTGATAAAATCATCGAAACTACTAAACCGATTCTTATGAAATTTTAACCACATATTCTTCACAACTATAGCTATAGCGCATATCAATGATTTTTGAAAATTCTAATATTTACTATTTTTTCCGAAAACGGTGAGAAACACGTCTTTTTTCGAAAAATGTCCGCCATTTGATTTTTTCTGCATACATAAAAAATCGTATGACATGCGCTATAGCCGTTAACATACTGAATTTAAAACGTTTTGATTTTTTTCGTTTCGGATGATCCATCTCCAAGATTTCATCAAGAGCGCAGACCTACAATTTTTTTAGGACATTTTTTTAACAACTATTTTCGTCTATAAAGAGTGACTTGAATAAATAAATAAAAAATTTAAATGTACTTCGAAAGTGTATTTATTATTTAGTGAAACAACTCTTATATCAATATCCATAATATAAACCAATAAAAAATAGGCTTTTTTTAGCGTCTAAAGTGAGAAGACCCCTTAAAGAAGGTTTGCTCGATTTTCGTAGCTCACATGCGCCGAAGGAAATTTGGGAAACTTAAAAAGAAATGATTTTCGTTGCATTCCAACGATGCAAACGTCAACGTCGTTCCCGAGTGGGCTCGTTGGGTAGTCTCGCATGGTTTTTTTTTGCTGAAAAGAAAACTTTGGTGGATATTTAGCTCGCAGGCCCTTCCGAAATACGTTCTCGACACTTCGTCTCGTGCCAAGTCGCCGGGGGCCATCTTGGCATGAATGAAAACAAACCCAAACAGACGATCGAAATAAGGAAATAATGTTGGAGCTTCTTGTAATACGAAAGAGGATGACGAATTTGTTTGGGCTAGTTTGGGCTTGTTTGAGGCCATGATGGCCCCAAGGGGCTGACCATATATTACGTCATCGCTTTTGCTGATTTTTCACCCTCCTTCCTAAAACGATCCTATCCTTCCTATCGTCATAATCCAAGTATCGTTAGCGTCATTCAACGATCAGACCCCCTCCCCCATTTCAAAATGACGTAATTGATGGACAGTCGCCAAACAAACGCCTTCCAAACAAGTTCGTCATCGTCTTTCATATTACAAGAAACTCCAACATTATTTCCTGACTTCGATCGTCTGTTTGGGTTTTTTTCCATCGATAACTATTCACGTGATAACTGTGCAAACTATTTCATATGATAACTATGCAAAAAATGTTTTTGTTTTGCAAATGTCAGAAATCTGATAATATCCACCAAGTACAATTCTTCTCAGTCCTCTGCTTTTAGGAACACAAAAGACCCAGCTGGATCAACGAAAACTATTGTCTCGTTGACATTCCACAATGGCGGAATTCGTCAATAGAGGAATGATCCGTCATCGGCACAGATCGTAAGTTTGTTCAGGCAATTCGTGCCCGAGTATGCTGGATGTGAGTCAAATTTGTTTCGAAGCAGATACGTTTGTAGTTTTTACCCCGGATTAAATGCGAACTTTGAACCGTATATAAATGCATCACCTCCCCGAGTGCATTGCAAAAACTCTAAGCGTGTTTCACGTGTTTAAGGTATGTAGAAGTAACACAACATAAAGGCTAGACACGCATTGCCATGTTGATTCTACACACTTATGCAATTGGTAACACGTAATGCGTTACAATTACACACGTAATGCGT
The DNA here is from genome assembly GCA_963210295.1 of Ophion ellenae. Classification (NCBI taxonomy): domain Eukaryota; kingdom Metazoa; phylum Arthropoda; class Insecta; order Hymenoptera; family Ichneumonidae; genus Ophion; species Ophion ellenae. The sequence continues at coordinate 18,223,956 of OY723394.1, forward strand.
TAAAATTACACAGGTGAGTGGGCCATTTTAACGCATTAAATTATTACACACCTTCGTAGCTGTACTCATCAATAACACGCTTATTCGAACACACATAGAGCGTGTAGAATCAACACACAAGACGCATATTTATACACATTGGACTAAACAACACCCGTTGATAGCAGCACACAAGCAAAAATAACACGGGAAAAAGCAACACAGTTTAAGGGAGACTTTGTCCTTGAAATGCAGCGGGAGATGTTAGCGGCTCAACATGAGCAGCTAGAAGAAGAGGAGGGATGCCTCTATGGACCAGGCATTGCCGATTAGCGGTAATTATAAACACATTTGTGTAAACACATTACAAAACTTTAAACGCGTTTTTCTCGAAAACACGTTTTTAAAAATGGCTGACATTCTCCTGACCGCTGTAATTAACATATCGACCTGAAATTTGGAGAGCATACTCGGAAAATATGTCTTCACGGAATGACGGATCGTTTTTTCGATAGATACATTTTCGCATTTATTATTTATCGTTTTATGCGAAAAAACGCGAAAATTCGATTTTTTTTAAATTGCCGCCATTTTCCGAAAGTTGTACTAAACGAAAAACCCATCCGTCATTCCATGACCAAAGGGTCACAGATTGATAATATGCTTTGAATTTGTGTTTCAGATCAACAAAGAGGGGGCAGTGATGTCAGCCGTTTACCTCCCGCGATTTGAGGACCGGTTTTCGCGGAGCTGCAACGGCTGCCAATTTGGTTTTTTTTTCAATTTTTTTTTTTAACGTTCTGTATATTATAAATAAAAGCAAGAAAAACACCGCACTGAAAAAGCTTTACTCGTTTCCTTTAAAAAAAATAAAATGTAAACACCTGAAATATGGCACTCCAAGGACAAAGTCTCCCTTAAGGCCTTAGAACACAGTAACGGGTATAAAATCATGTGCGAATTTAACAATTTTTTTTCGTATGAAAACGTGATTCACTCATAAAATTGATTACACATCTATTTAGTATGAATATCAAGCTGTTAGAAAAAATATATTATATATATATTTTTTTCGATGTACAAAATGGTCGACTACTAATATTTTCTTTTGTTATCTTTTTTTAAGCGCTCCAGGCCGTACATTTAGCATCCACAATTTTTTACCTAGAACAAAAAACAAAAAATCTCGTCAATCTACATTAGAATACCTAGATAAGTACATACGAAATTTGAAAAATATTGTTTTATCCAAAAGTTGTAGGTATTTGAACTTAAGAAATGAATGATCAGTGAAAAATTTCATTTTAACTGCTCATAAACTGCTCATAAAATGAAAAGTTTTCGATTACCGGGAGATATACACCTAGATGGTCGAGGTCGAGGATTTAGAAGCTATGAACATTCCGTCCACCGTAGAAGACCTACACTATGGGCCTGGTATCGATGATTCCATGTAAGTTGGCAAATTGCATGATTTATTCATTCCCAAATTTTCAAACCCGTTTTTCTGAAAACCACGTTTTTCAAATCGGCATCCAAAATTTCTCGAAAACCAATGAACCGATTGCCTTGAGATTTTTTGTGGTTATTCTATACACCATTATCTAGTACTTGTCATAGGATTTTTTCTTCCGTTACTTAGTTTTTGTTTTATAGGCAAAATAATAACTAATTTTTGGCCTAAAAAAATTACTATTTATGTTCAAACGTCCGCCATTGTGTCATAAATCGAAATTTTCAAAATCGGCTATGACAAGTACTAGATTATAGTACCTAATTTTATAATCCTTTTGTTTTTTTTTCAGATGATTTTTTAAGAAACGCCGGTGGGTACCGTATTCGCAGATTTTTTTACGACACTCCAAGGATCATACAATATCCTTGTATATTTTTGATATTTCTAAATAAAGAAAATTCAACATATTTTTGAATGTATATACTTTTAGATAATTAAAACCTCAATCCGAAATTTCAAATAGTTTTCATTGAAAAAGTTGACAAAAATTACCTTTTTTCCGGCTCCTAGGTGTATATCTCCCCTTAATCAGAAATTCCGTACGTACTTCTCTGCGAAATGCAATTAGGACCATAACTTTCAAATTTGAAGAAAATCGAGTGAAAATTGTTGAAGTTATTTGTCACGCCAATTGGGAAAAAGCTGTTTCGAGAAGTTTCGAGTAGTCGGCCATTTTGTACATAGAAAAAAAACGATATATTTTCTAACAGCTTGATATTCATACATAAATAGATGTGTAATTAATTTTTTGAGTGAATCACTTTTTTACACGAAACAAAATTGTTAAATTCGCACATGATTTTATACCCGTTACTGTGGCCTAAGGCCTTAAGGGTGTCAATTGCGAGTTATTGATCATACGTTTCAAAAATCACCTTGGGTACGGCATAACGTGAAACTCATTAGTTGATTTGACATCGATTGATTAACCAGTTAATTAAAGGCCACATTTGGTCTTCACTTTTTGTTTCATTTATAGACCATTTTTGAGTTTGTCACGTGGAAGAACCTGAAATTGGAATCTATTTTCTAAAACTTCGATAGCTGAATTGAATCTTTAGCGACGTATTTTTATTTCGTGGCCATCACCGACAAGCAAAAAGCGGCCGTCATGGTGAAGCTGTATGAGAACCTAGTCTATGCGAAGACAAGAAAAACAGTGACACCTCTCATACACACTAGAGAGTAATATGTACGTACTGTTGAGTACAGTTCAATAAATGCATATATTTTGACGATGAAAACCTCTTGTTATTCAATTTATTATTCCGATGCATCCCATGTATATGCAATACTGCAAAAATAAGTGTGTTCTTTTTGCACACTTTGAGTTTGTAAATGGCTGTAGACACTTCTTACTCATTTTAACGTGTGTGAGAAAATAACACGCATAAATGTGTTGTTTTAAAGGGTACGGCCAATGTGGAAATTTCAAAAAATCGATCTTTTCTTCTTAAAAGATGCCTTAATATCTTAAAAATGACATACTCAAAGGATTAAGGTGGGAAAAATGTCTCAATACTTCTATTTTGAATTTTGACGCAGCACCTCGAGAAAACTTTAAACGCGTTTTTCTCGAAACTGCATTTTTCAAGTCGGCCGGACTCACAACTCGAACAAATATTGACCGATTGACTTGAAATTTTAACTGTATATTCACAATCGCATTCTTCATAGAAGTACGTAGGATTTTCTCGATATATGATATAGTTTTTTTTTATAAACAATTTTCAAACGATGTTTTTTTGAGAATTTTGATATTTTATTTAAAAAACGATCTGTTTTTGCAAAAATCGATATATCAAAAAAATCCTACGTACTTCTGTAGCTATGCACATGTTCAAACATCACATGAACAAAACTTTAATTCACTGTGAATTAAAAATTGCAGGTGCCGTTGGTCCGGCCGCGCGCCGATGAGAAAAAGGCTTCGTCGAAGAAAAGCTGTGCAGCCGCCATTTTGTTATAAATTACTTTGAAAAAAAATACTTTATACAGCTTATGATATGTACAATAAAGAACCTTTTTCAGAATTTTGATTTATTCCATTGTCCCGCTGAAAAAAAATCCCAAAATATACTTATTTTTTCCTCCGCTACAATGGCCTTACCTCTTAACGCAGTCCTCTATTTTCTCGGCTGTTTTTTTACGGCTTTTTCAATAATTTTTCACGGGCAAAGCATCGAAATAATCAATCTCATTGTTTTTGCATAATCTTTATTAACATTTAAATAAGCTTTACAAATTTTTTGAAGTCAACATATATAATAGAATAAAGGTTATAGTGGCCGACAGGAAGACATCAAGTAAAAGTGGTGCTTGACGGTGACCAAGATTTATGAAAAAAAATCGATTTTTCGACCCGAGAAACTAGAGGACTGCCTTAAGGGGAGATATACACCTAGGAGCCGGAAAAAAGGTCATTTTTGTGATTTTTTTCAAGGAAAACCATTTGAAATTTCGGATTGGGGTTTTAATTATCTAAAAGTATATACATTCAAAAATATGTTTAATTTTTTTTATTTAAAAAAATCAAAAATATACAAGGATATTGTATGATCCTTGGAGCGTCGTAAAAAAATCTGCGTATACAGTACCCACTGGCGTTTCTTAAAAAATCATCTCAAAAAAAACAAAAAGATTATTAAATTAGATACTACAATCTAGTACTTGTCATAGCCGATTTTGAAAATATCGATTTATGACAAAATGGCGGCCGTTTGAACATAAATAGTGATTTTTGGGCCAAAAATTAGTTATTATTTTGCCTAAAAAACAAAAACTAAGTAACGGAAAAAAATCCTATGACAAGTACTAGATAATGGTGTACAGAATAACCACAAAAAAACCTCAAGGCAATCGGTTCATTGGTTTTCGAAAAATTTTGGGTACTGATTTGAAAAAACATGGTTTTGAGAAAAACGCGTTTGAAAATTTGGGAATGAATAAATCATGAAATTTGTCAACTTACATGGAATCATCGATACCAGACCCATAGTGTAGGTCTTCTACGGTCGACGGAATGTTCATAGCTTCTAAATCCTCGACCTCGACCATCTAAGTGTATATCTCCCCTTAACGCATCTATCCGTGTTATTTTACACCGTTATTTTTCACACACGTTGCAACGTGTAAAAAGTGTCTACAGCCAATTTACGCATCTAAAGTGTGTGAAAACAACACATTTGCTTTTGCAGTGTGTGTGTGTTCGCATCGGTTGCTTCGTATACTCATCGTCCATACGAAACTTGTTTGCAATTGACTCACCCTTCTGACCCGATCGAGTGACTTGTATAGGGTAACGGGACTGAGCAAAGTTTATGAGGGCCTTCAGCACACAGAACCTCTTGAAGAGGGGATGCTTTATGGAAATTTGTACAGCAGGGGAAAAAAATTATGTTCGTCGGTGAGAAGGGTAAATGGTTCGGCAACGTTCGATTCGAGAGAATCCCTTTTGCTTTAGATCTCTCATCAGATACGGTTGATTAATTCGTTGTGTTGTTTTTGTTGAGCGCGCCTGGTGTACAGGAATAATATCGGACTACGATTTATGCAGACATAATTTATAACGAAACTGTGGAGAGCGGACGAGAGCGAGAAGAGCGGAGATATGAAAATCGCCGATCAATACAATCGCGATACGATTGCGCGCAATAAGCGTATTAATGTCACTCAAACCCTGATTTTTTCGTGGTCTATATCTATGTCTCGCCCATTCATTTTTATATCAAGTAATGAAAAACCGCGGGAATAACGTGTTGGATATATAACGAGATCGGGGGAGAAACGTTTTATTAGTTTTTCACATACACCAGATAAACGTTATTGTAGAATTGAAAAAAAAAATTGCCACTCGCGTTAATCGGGTTTGCAGTTGAAGAACGAGCTGCTGAAAAAAAGTCAACGCCCGTTAAGGGAGACTTTGTCCTTGAAATGCAGCGGGAGATGTCAGCGGCTCAACATGAGCAGCTAGAAGAAGAGGAGGGATGGCTCTATGGACCAGGCATTGCCGATTAGCGGTAATTATAAACACATTTGTGTAAACACATTACGAAACTTTAAACGCGTTTTTCTCGAAAACACGTTTTTAAAAATGGCTGACATTCTCCTGACCGCTGTAATTAACATATCGACCTGAAATTTGGAGAGCATACTCAGAAAATATGTCTTCGCGGAATGACGGATCGTTTTTTCGATAGATACATTTTTGCATTTATTATTTATCTTTTTATGCGAAAAAAAACGCGAAAATTCGATTTTTTTTTAAATTGCCGCCATTTTCCGAAATTTGTACTAAACGAAAAACCCATCCGTCATTCCATGACCAAAGGGTCACAGATTGATAATATGCTTTGAATTTGTGTTTCAGATCAACAAAGAGGGGGCAGTGATGTCAGCCGTTTACCTCCCGCGATTTGAGGACCTGTTTTCGCGGAGCTGCAACGGCCGCCATTTTGGATTTTTTTTTCAAAAAAATTTTTTTCAACGTTCTGTATATCATGAATTAAAGCAAGAAAAAAACCGCACTCAAAAAGCTTTACTCGTTTCCTAAAAAAAAAATGTAAACACCTGAAATATGGCACTCCAAGGACAAAGTCTCCCTTAATTTCGCGCCAATGGACGAAGAAACGTGTTTTATCGTCTTTAGGTGCCAAAAAAGGCCGCATGGAAATGAGAATTCAAATGCGCAGCACTTTGTATGTAAATGGCAAAGTTTTGAATTAACTAGGGCGAAAAAAGGAAGACTTTTTGCATCGGAAAACACTTTGGTGGTCCGACGGATTTTTTTTTCCTCGGACCGGAAATGTGGAGAAATATATTTTCTTCCAATCGACAATAGCGGCGATCGGTGTGGGTTCGCAGCGGCCGTCTGGGCCAATATTTGGATGGGTGTCCGGTTAGCCGGACACTGGCTCGCGCACTGGCAGAGCGGGAGGCAGTTTGACCCCGTTTCCAATGGTAAACGCAACTGAAAATCAGTGAAAAATATAACCGCCCTTATCGGCAGAGGTTTTTCACTGTTTCCCTGTGCCCTCGGTCGAACGTGGTACACTGAGAAAACAATATGGCTATAAAATTTTGTCATGAGAACACGAATATTTCTTAAGGGGAGGGTAGGGGTTTCAGCGTGAAAAAAAATGGATAAAGTAAATTTATTGAAACCTTTTGTACATTGTTAAGTGTCATTTCAAGAACATTCCGTGACATTTGTATGCGAAAATATCCACAAACAAGCCGGTGACAAAGCTTTCCCAAGAACGCCTTTGGAAAAACACGATTTGCGGTGTTCACTGTATCTCAGCTAGAAATTATCTGAAATCAAGTACCATTAAAAGTTAGTTAAAGTATCATCAAATCCGTCCCCCAACGGTCTTTTATAATTATTTTTTCATTTCTAAATTTTTGGTGGTCATGTAAAGTGACAAGTGCTATTTTCACGAAAAATTCCGCCATTTTGGGGGTGGAAAACCCCCTCAATGTAAAAAAAATCTCAAACTAACCGTTGGGGGGAGGTATTTTATATGTAGAAAGTGTGTACCAAGTTTGAAATAAATCGGTCATGTAGTTTTCAAAAGGCAGTGAACACGGACTTTGAAAAAGTGGTTTCGAGAAAAACGCGTTTGAAGTTTTAGCTGTCGGAGCTACAGTTTTGGAGGAGCGGGGCTAAATCGTCAATAACTTCGAGAGTTTTGCTCTGATTGGCTTGAAATTTTGGGATTATATTCTTGAAATGTTTAACTATAAAAAAAAAACAAAAAAAAATCGATTTTTCAAAAGTGCAAACCCTACCCTCTCCTTAACGAATAACACATTTTGTAACAGTTAATAGATATTTTAATAAAAGTGGCAACTAAATGTATTTCTTTACTATAAATAAACTGTTCTCTCAGTGTATTTTCGAGTTTCCTGTAGAAGCCTTCAGGAGGGTCTCCTGCATCAACTAGAAACAATTGAGTGATCACTCGCGCAGAAATTGTCCCAGGAATTCAATTGTATTCCCATACTTGTCCATACTTCCCTTTAATAGACCGTCAGGCTCGTACATTGGATGCTCATTGGGACTCCAGATTGGAATATACGAATTGAATTTGAATCCTAATAAATGCTCACATTATCGAACAGAACCCCATGCGATTCTTGATGATCCCTGCGCATTCTCTACGTTGAATTGTCTAAAAAAAATACAGCCTTGGCCAAAAGTATTATGCAACTTGTACATTTTCTATCCCGACCAAACATCGAATATTTCGACGAAAAAAAGAGGTTTGGAGTATTCAGTCTAAAGAGTAAAATGTTGTATTTTCCTATTTTGGAGTAACTAATTTTTTTAAAATTTGTGCTCAATATTATTTCGTATCGCTTTTTTATGGTTGATAGTCGACGATTTGTCTCATTAATTTAATGCCGTTACTTTGAAACGAAGATGTTTTTACGAAAATATCAAGAGGAGAAAAAGCACATACAGCCTTATTAAAAAGTATTAGGCACCTCCATAAAATATTGATATTTTAAAAAGTACATAAAACTATTACAATGCTTTAAACTAAAGCTAAGACGGTATCATCAAATATAAAATTAAACGATAGAAAACCTCTTTTGGTGAATTGAAAAACATCTGGATGGTAAAACGCCATACATGTGCGTTTTTTGAATTCTGACAACAACTTTTACCAGTCTTCATTTGCTATTCTTAGAGTGGTCAAGCCCTTTTCTGCGATTTCAATAGTACAGCGTGATTCCTTGTTTTCGAAAATGCCAAAAAGTAATGGGCTTTCATTAGAAGAACGGGTGAAAATACAACTTTGGCACAAACAAGGGAAGTCTCAGGTCGAAATATCAAAGTTCAATTTTTACCCGTTTTTCGAATGAAAGTCCACGACTTTTTCGGCATTCTCGAAAACGAGGAATCGCGCTGAACTAATGAAATCGCAGAAAAATGCTTTTTCATTCTAACAAGGAACATCCCTCAGGTGACACCCTTCGATTTGGTTGAAATTTGGATATGTTATAAAGCACCGAAAAGTAAGCGATACGTATTTTTTTTTTCGGCGGAAGAATGTTTTTAAGGGGCGAAACCACCCCTTAATATAGGGGTGGTTCACCCCTTTATTTTTTTTGCAATGTCACTATAGTGGATTTTTCATTGCTTCGGATTAGAAGAATTTTCGTTTTTGTTTAATTAAAATCGGTGGACTCCTTGTGTGTGAAACTGCTATATTACCCCTAGAGATGCCTTTTTTCGAAGAGTGGTTCCACCCGTTAAAACCGTTTTTCTGCCGATAAAAAATACGTATCGCTTACTTTTCGGTGCTTTATCACATATCCAAATTTCAACAAAATCGAAGGGTGTTACCTGAAGGATGTTCCTTGTAGGAATAGCAAATGAAGACTGGGCAAAGTTTTTGTCGAAATAAAAAAAAACGCACATATTTGTCGTTTTACGATTCAGATCTTTTGCAATCCACCAAAAGGTTTTCCATTGTTTAATTTTATATTTGTTGATGCCGTCTTAGCTTTAGTTCAAAGAAATTGTAATAGTTTTATGTAGTTTTGAAAACAAATATATTTTATAGGGGTGCCTAATACTTTTGGCCAAGGCTGAATGTACCTTTTCTCCTCTTGATGTTTTCATTGAAACATCTTTGTTTCAAAGTAACGGCAATAAATGAATGCGACCAATCGTCGACTATCAACCAAAAATAGCAATAAAAAGAACTTTTGTTAAAAAAATCTAAATAAATTTAGTGTCTCCAAAATAACAAAATACAACTAGTTACTCCTTAGACTAAATATTCCAAACCTCACAGTTTTCGTGTTACGCCACACGATGCCGGATTTTCGGAAACCTGCCGTTTTTTTCAAGAAAAAACTAAAGAACTGCGAAAAAAAATCGCAAATTAAAAAAAGAGAATTGAAACTACAGCTAACGGTGTCTTTTTTCAAGATCATATCACTAAATAGTGAGATTACTATTTTTCAAGGTCCAGCACGCGATTTTGCAAAGTGCGAAAATCGTGAAAGACCGTCTTTTTCAAAATGACTTACCGGGTACAAAAAAATCGCAACAATCAAGATAAAGAGGAAAATAAAGCTGGCTTTGTCCGCTTCAAAACTCCGTTTGATAAATTGGTTTACAATTTTTTTTCGCCGAGATATTCGATTTTTTGTCCGGATAGAAAATTTACAGGGTGCCTAATACTTTTGGCCAAGGCTGTATACAAATAGACAAAATGAGGGGATCCTGAAAAAATATAAATCTTATCTTATAAAAGTATCAATTGCTTAAAAATGTACATCTTAAAAATCGACTTGAACCACATCACTAAAAATACACTGCAAGCATGGTTCGTTATTTATTTTATTGCACTTTGACATAATATCACGACACACGTACACGCTCACGAAGCGTACATGTTATGTTTCAACACGACGAGTTTTTTCTCGCGACTATTCACATATTTTCGATTCGAACGTGGCAAGAATTCTCCAACGGGCTTCAGCGGGGAACAGTGCGGAATCCAATCGGATCCCATTGAGAACTCCCTGTGTGCATGACGTTGAAGGTTGCATCGTTGGAATGCAACAGATTTAATTTTTATATTTTCCCATTTTTTCAAGCCTCTTTGGGATGTGAGAATCGCCCAAACGTTTCTACGTGTTTTAATCGTAAATTAACGATATCAATTTGCAAACAAAAAATACTATATAATGATAAAAATAAAGAAATAAAAAATGAAGAAAAAAGAAATATCGTTGCATTCCAACGATACAAACTTCAACGTCAGCTATGTGCGGTGTCCCTAACAAATCCCTATAGAGATGTGGATGCATCTTGGGTCTGCCTAACAAATTTATGCGCTAACAGTGTAGGGCAAAAACGAATCGTAAATGAACGCACGTGGGAACGGAGGAACATACGAAAAAAGACATCCCGTAAAACGGGGCTACTTTCACATTCAGGGTAACTTTGACAGTTTTTGGGGCTACTCTGACAGAGCGCCAAAATACGTTTTAAATGTGTGCGCAGCGAGCCCGCTTGACCTTCTGCGGCGGGCGGCGGGTGCGGGGAATAAACTTGAACAACAATTTGTTGTTTAATTTTATTATAATGTTGCTAAGGTTGATTGCAATGTTGCTCAACTTAATTTTGATCTCAAGGACAATTATAAGACTCATTAAGTGCCTATAATAGCACCCCAGGTACTTGATATTTTAATATCACTTACACTTATATTAACTAATCACTTATCATAAGTTAATATAAGTGTAAGTGATATCTTATCACTTACATTTATCACTTATCATAAGGGGCACTGATAACTTATCACTTATCATAAGGGGCACTTATCAAGCACCCCAGGTACTTGATAAGTGCCTATAATAGCCCCCCAGGTACTTGATATTTTCATGTAAAATGTCTCTTTAAGGGGCTATACCAGTGTGACACTTTCAAAAAATCGTTTTTTTTTGTTTGCCCTTTTCGACAGTTTATACTTTAAAGAATATCCTGTAAAAATTTCAAGGCCGCATCTCAATCACTTTATCTTGCAAAAATCGATAGCTAAATCTTTAAACGCGTTTTTCTCCAAATGAGATTTTTCAAATTTGCTAACATTGTAACTCAAAGAGCAATTATCCGATTGACTTGAAATTTGAACTGAGTACTTTTGAATATATTTACTCTACAATGACGTAGGATATTTTTGATTGGATGAAAATTGACGATTTGGCATTGAACAAAAAGACCATTTTATAGGCAAGAAAACAGACTTTTTTCATAATCACGCCATTTTGTTAGATTTTGATATTTTTCGAAAATCTTACGTCATTGTACAGGAAATACCTTCCAGTTTAACGATATTTTTTCCTTTTTCGGTTTCAGCTCCTCAATCAGCCGGAATCATATTAGCAGTGGAGGAACTTTTTTTTTGGCGCCTCTGAAGGCAGCGCATAAGTCGCTTGGATCTCAATATTTTTATATGAAAAAATTATGTAATATAGGTCAAATATAGCCAAATGTATTCTTAATTTTTCGAAACATTTAATTGAGTACTTTTCTTCCAAAAAAAGATCCCGAAAATCACCGAAATTTTCAGCGTTCACACTATTATAGCCCCTTAAGGGGCTACTACTTGCTTAGCGGCTTGGCTACTTTGACACTTTAAGGGGTTACCCCCACTTGCGATTTTGAAAAAATCGATTTTTTTTTAATTGCATTTTTGTGAAGTATAAGTATCTGAGAATATGTCCTGAAAATTTCAAGTCGATCCGAACAAAATTGACTGAGATATGAGCGTTGAAAGAGAAGAATCCGCGTTGAAGGAGCGTTGAAAGAGAAACTTTAAACGCGTTTTTCTCAAAATGGCATTTCTGAAGTCGGTGACCAAGATTACTCGAACACTAATGAACCGATCTTCTTGGAATTTTGCAGGCTTATTTAATACATAAAAATGTAGTCTTTAATCGTTCGATTTTTTTTTTCGAAAAAAAATGGCCGTTTTATAGCCAAAAAACGGCCGTTTTTTTCGTTAAAATCGAACCGTTAACTTTAACTGTCCGCCATTTTGTGAAAAATGAATATTTTTTAAAATCCTTCGATTAAAGACTAGTTTATACTTATATTTGACTAAATCCATCCGCATTTTTTTTTCAGATGATCCACTTCGCCGCAATGTTGGTCACCGCAAACCGTGTATATAAAAACATTATTTCATTGACGGCCATTTGCCACTAAACAATGTAATATTTTTCAATAAAAAAATTACTGAAAGTTCTTCAAGATGTGTTCTTTAAGATGGTATATTGATCGATTAAAAAAGTTTTGTAGTTTTCTTTAAAAAAATTCATGAAAAAGGCCTTTTTTTGCGCTACAAGTGGGGGTAACGCCTTGAAAAATGTATATATAAAAATGTAAGGAAGTGGACCTTGACTTTCTTATACATTTGATAGCCAAAGGACACACTGTTCTTTCGGAGCAAAAAAAGTTGGTATCTACGATGTTAAAAAAAAATAACCCACAAAAAACTTCCAAAACCCCTTCACAGTAGCCCCGTTTTACGGTCTATTGTCTTCTAATTTCCGCGCTGACGAACCGTTTATTTTCGTTTTAAAAAAGCATGAAAAATGTAATGGAGAAAAGACGAGGGGAGTAGATAGTATATTCCTCATTAATTACAGTCCCCTCCAGGGTTGCGCCGTTTCGTTGAAATTATAATTGCGAATGATGGAACATTATTACCGTGGTAAAAAAAAACCAAGTAAATTGCACACGAGGCTGACAATTGGAGACGTTCGGGTTTAAAAAAATTGCAGGAACGACGCGAAACGGCCGATATATAAAACACTTGATAAAGTTCGTGTAAATGATACGTGAATCTCGCGTGCTCTCGAGATATGTTTTGTACAACGAGTGCCCAGTGTTCGACGATATCGTGCAGTTTTTTTTCGCCGTACATACCTCGTGACGATGGAAATATGTGTGCGTACATTTGCAGCGAGCGTTTTCGTAAACGCGTATATGTAGGAGACGAGCACGCGCCCGCATTCTCAATTCTTCCCCCCAGCTGTGCATGACGTGCTCTCGCGAAACGTCTCTCGACGTTTTATTCAGAGCATTCGCGTACTGCCCGATATATCGATTCTGTCCATCACCCTCGTTCGTCATTCATATACTGTTCCTATTTCGAACTCACAAATATACGCTCGTTTATATATATATATATATATATATATATATATGTCTATGAACATCTTTTTTTCCTACTCGACACGAAGTGACTGGGGCTATGCAGGGCGTGCACATCCTCGCAGGAACGACGAATTCAGGAGAAAAAAAACTTGCTCGACGTGGTCACAATTTTTTTTCTTACGCCCCGATACATTCCCTCAGGTGCAGGCATCCTTTTTTCAATAGCAAACTTGTGCCAATTTTGGCGAGCGCGTGCGCTCCGCAGCTATCCGAAAAGGAATGGTAAGGGGATGGGGGCCGACGGATTTCATTGGAGATAGCAGCCACATCGATAGTATTGAAAAAAGTCATTTGGCTTGACGCAAACAAACGTAATTTGCATCGAACATCGGCATAATTTTTGGAGGATTCCATGAGTTACATTTGTAATGGACAAATGGACAATCACCGATCACCGTTTGTCTTATGTGGTAAAATGGGGTTACTTTAAACAGGTATTGGAATTTTTTTTTTAGGTAACTTTTCTTAACATCCTGAATTTCAACTTGTTTTGCTTCTACAGAACAATGTGTCCTTGGGCTATTAGATGTATGAGAAAGTCAAGCCCCACTACCAATCAACAATTTTATATATGTTTTTTTTAAGGGGAGGTTCTGTCTTGTTGGGCCAAAAATGTTCGTTTTTTCACTAATTTTTTGTGCGAAAAGTTTTGAATATAGAATGTTGATATTTGGTATGTTGACTGAGCGGTCTTTATTGATCATCAAGATATTTTTTACAGTTTGACAAAACATGGTGGTGGGAGTGGGAGGAGCCACGTATGTCGGTGCGCGGACGATGACATTCTTCGCTTGCGAAAGTCCTAAGTCCCGGACAGGTGATCTGAAGCAAAAAAATCAAACATATTTTTACTTTGTACAATATTGTGCATAAGTCGACAGAGAATCAAGAAGAAAAATTGAAAAATAAAAAAATAGTGAGCAAAAAACTGCGAAATTAAAAAAAAACAAACTACCTTCCGATCGCTCACAATTTTTTTATTTTTCAATTTTTCTTCTTGATTCTAGGTCAACTTATACACAATATTGTACAGGGCAAAAATATGTTTGATTGTTTTGCTTCAGATCACCTGTCCGGGAGTTAGGACTTCCGCAAGCGAAGAATGTCATCGCCCGCGCACCGACATACGTGGCTCCTCCCACTCCCACCATCATGTTTTGTCAAACTTTAAACAATTTTTTGATGTTCAATAAAGACCGCTTAGTCAACATACCAAATATCAACATTCTAGATTTAATACTTTTCGCATAAAAAATTGGTGAAAAATCGAACATTTTTTGGCCAAACAACGGAGAACCTTCCGTTGAGTGTCAAAGTAACTTCAAGTGTGGGGTTTCTTTGACAAGGCATTGAAATGCAGCTTATGTCAAAGATTAAGGGTTACTTTGACATCATTTTAATAAAAAAAGGAATATTTAATGAAATTAAATGAAAAACAACGATTTTTTGCAATCAAATTGTCATGTTTGTTAAGGAAACATTTTACATAAAAATATCAAGCACATAATAATAATTATTATAAGACTGAAAGAGTGCCTATAATAGTACCCTATATTATAGGCACTTATTCAGTCTTATCATTATCATTGAGATTAAAATCATCTTGAGCAACATTACAATCAACTTTAGCAACATTATAATAAACTTGAACAACACATCTGAGCAACAATCGGAAAACAAGTTTAAAAAGAATTAGTCTGTATCCTCTGGCGCTCATTTTGGCGCTCCGTTAAAGTAGCCCCAAAAGCTGTCAAAGTTACCCTTAAGGTGGAACGAGCGAGCGCTCTTGATTTCTATAGATTTTGTTCAAATTTTAACCAGACCTTCTTCATATCATTATGCATGTTTGAGTGAAATTTCAGAACAGCCGACTATTTAAATTGGGAGATAACGGGTTGCAACATTGCAACTTTTAACACTGCAGGGTCTGCATTAAAATTTAGACAGAGTAATTTTCCATAAAAAATATTTGTCCCCTATAATAAGAAGGCATATGAGAACACCGCATCCTTCCACGTATGCAATGACGTAAGTTTACGCGGCATATTTAAAAAAATACTGCAACAAAATTTTTTATTTGGGAGTAATTTTTGATCGAACAAAGTTTTTAATTGGATATGAATTAACCAATACTTTTATTTGTTAATGAAGATAACATAAACAATATAAACAATTAATACTTATAACAAAAATATTTTTTTATGATAAAAGTTTTTAACTTTAGGAACACGATAATTATTTTTGTTTCTCGAAATATTGAACGATACTGTTCTGCGGTGGTGCTATACGTCTTATTATAGGGGACAAGTATTTTTTACTGAGAATTATTCCGTCTATACTGAACGTTTTTAGCAATACTTATTAGTAAAGGCGATGAAAACTTTTTCCCTCCTTCCTTAACTAGTTACTGTCTAAACATAATTTTTGTTCAAAATTTATAAACACAAAAGATTGGTCCGACGAATTATATGACCTGACTTTCGGTCAATGCAGACCCTGCAGTGTTGAAAGCTGCAAATTTAAACCCCATTATCTCCCAATCTAAAGAGTCGACTGTTCGGAAATTTCACTCAAACATGCACAATGAATGAACAATGTCTGATTAATATTTGAACAAAATCTATAGAAATCAAGAGCGCGCGCTCGTTCTACCTTAACCAATGTATGGACATTAGGGTGATTCGTTTCAAGGCAACTTTTTTTTTACCCATCGTGCCCGAAAACCTTCAGTTGGTACCCAAAAACAAACTTTCGTGAAAGGGGGATGTTGTCAAAAAATATTTAGAGGTCGCGAATCAAAATTGAAAGTTTCCCATTTGATTAACATTGAAAAAAAATGTTTTTCTCATTATTAGTGTTACCATTCCGCGAATTTTGATACCGCGATATTTTCCAAGTGGGTTCTCATAGGAAATATGATACTCCACAACAAAGTTCATTGAGCCATGGCCGTAAATTCAACTGTTTCAGCGGTATCATTATTTCAAGTGAATATTGCGCGCAAATATCTATTCAAACGGCTGTAACGCCTAAGCTATTAGATATATCGAAAAAAATTCAGATGAGAACTTTGTGGAAAAAGTAGTTTGCTACAAAAAAGTCTTATAAGCCGAGCCCGTAAATTCAACTCTTTCTCAGCTATAGGTGGATGAGGTTAAATAAATAGATGTTTTTTTGTTTAAAAAATCTATTTATAAATAGATAATATAGTAATAGAAATATAGTCAATAGAAATATAGTAAATATAGATAATAGAAATATAGTAAAATAAATAGATTTTTTTTAACAAAAAAAAAAATCTATTTATTCTATTTCATCCACCTATAGCTGAAAAAGAGTTGAGTTTACGGACTCGGCTTATAAGACTTTTTTGTAGCAAATTACTTTCTCTACATAGTTCTCATTTGAATTTTTTTTCGGTATATCTAATAGCTTAGGCGTTACAGCCGTTTGAATAGATATTTTCATACAATATTCACTTGAAATCATGATACCGCTGAAACGGCTGAATTTACGGACATGGCTCAATGAACTTTATTGTAAAGTATCATATTTCCTATGAGAACCCACGTGGAAAATATCGCGATATCAAAATTCGCGGAATGGTAACACTAATAATGAGAAAAACATTTTTTTCAATGTTAATCAAATGGGAAACCTTCAATTTTGATTCGCGACCTCTAAATATTTGTTGACAACACCCCCCTTTCATGAAACTTCGTTTTTGGGTACCAGCTAAAGGTTTTCGGGTACGATGGGTAAAAAAAAAGTTACCCTGAAACGAATCACCCTAATGGACATACTTTGGCTCGACGATCAAGGCACATATCAGTTATTTACGATTCTCTCCAACCAGTGACGAATTATTAGCTCGCAACCTCACATTGGTCATATTATAAACGACCATATTAAATTATTTAAAAGCGAAGATTCTGATTTAAAAAAAAGCGAATTCCGATACATCTTCTCACCAGCTCGGAGTCCAAAATAGAATCTTTGTTCTGCTCCTCTTTTTCTCGTCTGGTAGGTCAGTCATCATTACATCCCCCTTGCTCACGCGTTCAGCGTGAATAATTCAGGGCATGACTCTCGGGACTTATCTTGCTCGACTTATGATCTCAGCTAAAAATAACGCAGGTACAGGAACTTGGCTGAGTCAGCACGAGGATGCGCCCATCCCCTGAAATCCCAAGTGGGCGTCCGGTCTGTCCAAGCTACAGTGATAGCCGCGTGAAGCCAAACACCAATGTACACACTTTTCGTGTAAAAGTAACGAAACCATCTGGGAAATCTACTCACCGACGATGGATGTCATTTGCTGATAAAAAAAATGATGCTTACGTTGTCGCGGGCTACGATAATTACGGTTCGTTTCATTGAACATTGTTCATATCCGGCTCACATAGACAACTCGGTCGACGAATTCACAATTTAGCTCGTGAAAATATCTTCCAAAAGGGAGAGGGGAAGTATGATATCGCATCTGCCATTAAAAAAAACTCTCGATAGCGGTCCGATTGCCCGATGTGGCTTTCCAATTTGTCGAATTATTCAGCGTGATATTTCTCGCGGACAAATATTGAACGCTATTCGTAATTCGATATTTTTTCCAATGAATAAATACTACTTGATCATCGCCCAATTATCATTGTTGAAGCTTTTACATTATTAAACATCTCATTCGATCGATTGGTAAATTATTAACCGAAAACTATAGGGTAGCGTGGTCCGAAACCGACCGCCTAATCAGCAAAGGCAATAAAGTGCATCAAATTAATTTTTTTGATTTTTGATTCTTTTTGATTCTTCAGAGGGAACGTTATTCGAAGTTTTGAGCAGCTCGACGAGGTTTTCGGGTACCGTTTGTTTAAGATACCGAGGCCGTAATGAAAGTCTGCATATTGGTCGTTCTGAAAAATCGTGGTCCGAAACCGACCTCCCCATGGTCCGAACCCGACCCCCTATTTTTTTACAGCGAATCAAGGGAAAAGGCAAAATTTGGAATTTACTATGCAACTTGTTAGCAAAACAATGCAATTTGGGGATAATTTTCATATTTATTTTAGAACATTCTAAGTCCTTTTTTTAGGAAATACAATTGAATGAATGTATTGATTTCAATTTTAATCGCTTAAGGGAGACTTTGTCCTTGGAGTGCCATATTTCAGGTGTTTACATTTTATTTTTTTTAAAGGAAACGAGTAAAGCTTTTTGAGTGCGGTTTTTTTCTTGCTTTTATTCATAATATACAGAACGTTAAAAATGTATTTTTTTGAAAAAAAAAACCAAAATGGCGGCCGCTGTATCTCCGCGAAAACAGGTCCTCAAATCGCGGGAGGTAAACGGCTGACATCACTGTCCCCTCTTTGTTGATCTGAAACACAAATTCAAAGCATATTATCAATCTGTGACCCTTTGGTCATAGAATGACGGATGGGTTTTTCGTTTAGTACAAATTTCGGAAAATGGCGGCAATTAAAAAAAATCGAATTTTCGCGTTTTTTTCGCATAAAAAGATAAATAATAAATGCAAAAATGTATCTATCGAAAAATCGAACCGTCATTCTGCGAAGACATATTTTCTGAGTATGCTCTCCAAATTTCAGGTCGATATGTTAATTACAGCGGTCAGGAGAATGTCAGCCATTTTTAAAAACGTGTTTTCGAGAAAAACGCGTTTAAGGGGGGATTGTCTTTTTTTTCGCAAAATTTACCGCTTTTTGGGAATTTTTTTGTGAAGAAAGTATACAACGGAAAACTTGTGAAACTTGGCATATAGTTTTATTGATCTGGTTACTACATACAAAATTTTTTTTAAACAATTTCATTAAAAAATCCGCCTCCCACCCCCCTCGACGCGCGATGGTCCTTTTTTGATGGTGTGCACGATTACAGCCTTCACGTTCATCCTGCAACAAAAACCCAAAAAGCATTTTACTTTAGACACATATAGCTATCGTTCGATGAAGGGAAAAAAAATTGACGATTTGGTGACGTTTTCAACTTGAAGTATCGATTTTTCGAAAAAAATTGATCGATTTTTTGTTATAAATAAAAAACTATTAAACGTATTGCTTTTTTGCTTCATCAAACGATAAAAGGATGTCAGCTGAGCATTCTGTCCAAATTTGAAGGCAATCGGTTGAATAGTTTTTGAGAAATCGTGCACACCATCAAAAAAGGACCATCGCGCGTCGAGGGGGGTGGGAGGCGGATTTTTTGATGAAATTGTTTAAAAATTTTTTTGTATGTAGTAAACAGATCAATAAAACTATATGCCAAGTTTCACAAGTTTTCCGTTGTATACTTTCCTCACAAAAAAATTACCAAAAAGCGGTAAATTTTGCGAAAAAAAAAGACAATCCCCTCTTAAAGTTTTGTAATGTGTTTATACAAATGTGTTCATAATTACCGCTAATCGGCAATGCCTGGTCCATAGAGGCATCCCTCCTCTTGTTCTAGCTGCTCATGTTGAGCCGCTAACATCGCCCGCTGCATTTCAAGGACAAAGTCTCCCTTAATGCAAAAATTACAATTTCAATCGCTATCTGATCTGTCTTTTGCCTCACAATAACTGCGAATAGCCGACGGACGAGTCCTAATGCAAGTGCTCGCCGCAGAATTGCCGGACCTCGTGTTGGCTTTAGACGTTTGAACGATCACCCCATTTCTAAAACAACCATGTGCAATTACCGTCAGAAGCCATTAAATCACAGATCGACTATGAAAGACACGCTAGAAAATCTTTAGTGCGCAAAAACGTAGGGGTCGATTTCGGACCACCCATTGGCGGTCGGTTTACGACCACCGAGACTTTTTTCAACCAATGACTCGCTGTTTACTTATAACTATGCAAGTGATCCAAATTTATTAGTGCGTGTTCAAGTCTAGGTTATAAGCAACCAAAACAATCTACCTTTGGATTTTTCAAGAATAAATAAAACACTTCAAACTGCAGTTCCGTGCAGCTGAAAAATGAACTTTCACGTTGTCAAAATACAACGCGACGCAAAACCATCGAATGAAATGAGAGAAAAGATGGCCCTCTACCTCCAAACTGTCGGTGATGTGAGAGCTTTCAATTGCCACCATCGAAAGTTTCGGTTGCAGCACAAGTACTGAGAAACATGGAGAGGTCGGTATGGGACCACCGGTCGGTTTCGAACCACGTTACCCTACCTATCTACGTACTGGTATTATAAAATGTTTTCCCACCTTCATTTTCGAACCTATTATTGAAGAAATGGATTTGAAATGGGCTGCTGTCTTTTTTCGACGACGATCATCGATGATATGGAGGAAACGTCAGTGAGATTGTCCGTATGTTTTCCTACAGTTTTGACGATGGTGCACGCTGTTTTAATCGATGCATCGGACGAATGATGATTGCACCATTTTTACGACTATTGGAACAATGATTTTCATTTTTTCGTCATTCTTCATAATTGGTCAGCCTGTAGAGGCGCGTGGCTACCACCCGAGTAGAAATATTGTCAGGCTGGCCTGACATCTGATCCAGGCCTGATCACGCTATTGTACGGAGGCCTTATTCACGGTGTGCCTTGATTTGCCTGATCCAGCTGGTTTCAGGCAATAGTCAGGCAACTGGATTCAGTTACCTTCAGTCGCCTGATCCGGCCAGTTTCAGGCGATAGTCAGGCAAACGGATTTACGACTTGCATAAATTTGCCTTATCAGACTACCTTCAGGCGATGGTCAGGCAACTGGACTTACGGCTTGATTAAATCCACCTGCACTAGCTAGCTTCAAGCAATCATCAAGTAACTGGATGTATATACAGTTTGGCGCCTTTTACACGCCAACCTCTTATCAAACACCAGACGAACTATATATATATTAGCACGTCGTCAAAATGTCGAGACAAATTGTTCACTCTATGCGTACATTTTTTATTGTTCCTGATATTTTATTTATTCCTAATAAATCTGTGATTCGGTTTTCTCTGTTCAAAAAACAATTTAGTTGAATCCACTAAATTTATCTATTTAATTGTTTTAATTTGAATTGAGTAGCATTTTCGTAGAGACAAACAGTTTTCTGTTTGATTGAATTAATGGTCCGTCTTGATTGTAATACACGCATCGAAGGGGAGGGGGTAGAGAGGGGCGGAGAGAAAGGAGTTATATATATATATATATATATATATATATATATATATATATATATATAGGTTACGTTAAAAAAATCTATAGCATGATATTGGATAAAACTTTTGAAATTATCACAACGATATTAACTAATTGATATATTTTATATGATACAACGAATAATTATAGGAATTCATGTGGTCTCTTATGCCACGGAAAAGCTACAAAAACTCGGTAGCGTAGGGGCAGCGTACGTAGCTATAGGTAGGTGGTTCTAGGTTCAATCCCATGTGAGTGCAGAAATATTTTGTTCGAGAAAATCCATTCAGAAGGCCAGGAAAAACCGAAATTTGTTACAAAATCATTGTGGTAGAACCCTAAATTAAATATTTCAATTTATTTTGCATTTATGAAATATTCTATTGAATATTCTAAAAAATATATTTGAAACAAATAGGACCATAGTAAAAAAGCCATGGATTCAAATAGATCCTATGTAAATTCAATACTTTTTTGGCAGTATAATGAAGAATGTGACGAGATAGTGGTATCCGAAGCAACAGCGAACTTCGAACTGCATGTGAGGCCTTAACTGATTAGGCCTTTATTTCTTACCCTGATCAGGCCGAAGTCAGGGCTTGATAAAAAATCCTGATAAAGGCCGGAAAAAGAAATCAGGAAGCCTGATCAGGTATTTCTTGTAGCCGGAGCTTTCTACTCGGGCAGTAGAGTGTAAAAGTCATTAAGGGGAGGGTAGGGGTTTCAGCGTGAAACAAAAAACACTTTTTTGCGAATTCTTTTCATCTACATGGATAGAGTAAATTTATTGAAACCTTTTGTACATTGTTAAGGGTTATTTCAAGAACATTCCGTGAAATTTGTACGCGAAAATATCCACAAACAAGCCGGTGACAAAGCTTTTCCAAGAACGCCTTTGGAAAAACACGATTTGCGGTGTTCACTGTATCTCAGCTAGAAATTATCTGAAATCAAGTACCATTAAAATTTATTCAAAGTATCATCAAATCCTTCCCCCAACGGTCTTTGATATTTTTTTTTCATTTCTAAATTTTCGGTGGTCATGTAAAGTGAAAAGTGCTATTTTTCGCGAAAAATTCCGCCATTTTGGGGGTGGAAAAGCCCCTCCATGTAAAAAAAATCTCAAGCTAGCCGTTGGGGGGGAGGTATTTTATATGTAGAAAGTGTGTACCAAGTTTGAAATAAATCGGTCATGTAGTTTTCAAATGGCATTGAACACGGACTTTGAAAAAGTGGTTTCAAGAAAAACGCGTTTGAAGTTTAGCGAAGTTTAGAGTAGTCAGCTACAGTGTTAGAGGGGCGGGACTAAATAGTCAATAACTTCGAGAGTTTTGCTCTGATTGGCTTGAAATTTTGGGATTATATTCTTGAAATGTTTAACTATAAAAAAAAAAAACAAAAAAAACCGATTTTTCAAAAGTGCAAACCCTGCCCTCCCTTTAAGACGTTACATTGATGTGGCTAACTGAAAAACGAGACTTGTTTGGAATTTTTTTTTTCGACTACTTAAAATGCAATCAGAATGAGGTTTGGAGGCTTAATTCTAAATGAGTTGATGTAAACAAAACAAAAAAGTATGTAAAAATCCAAAATGGCGGCTCAGTCGTAGCTACCACTAACAGGGGACGCAGGACGTCTATGGATCAGCATCTAGGACAAAAAACATCGTCATTTACATTAGTTTTGCTAGAGAAGTACTCACTCTTATTAAAAAATATGGTTTTCTTTGCAAAATTACATATTTTCCGACGATTTTTTGTTTTCGCGATCTTTTCACCATCCAGGCTGTTTCGTGCGTTTCCCCGTGCGGAAAACTGATAGGGCATCCCTAATAAAAATAAGGGCCTTTCAGGGCTTTACTAGTGCTTTCCCTAGTAGGGATTTCCACAATGGGCCCAGACTTGGCCATTATCGGGCTAAACTTGTAGGGATTTCCACAATAGACCCCGACTTGGCCATTATGGGGATAAACCTGTAGGGATTTCCACAAAAGGACCCGACTTGGCCATTATAGGGATAAACCTGTAGAGATTTCCAAAATAGGCCCAGACTTGGCCAGTATAGGGATAAACAAGTAGGGATCTCCACAATAGGCCCAGATCTGACTATTATAGCGATAAACCAGTATAAATAGCTTAGGCTACATGGTTGATGGTATTTCAATTATTCAAATCGATTATATACATCGATTAAATAATATTATCGAACGCAAATTGGGAAAAAGCCTAAGGGCATTAGCAAATAAAAAATCAACGAAGAACACAAATATGCAGACAAACATCAAACAGTATTTATTTATCAAATTAAAGAAACCTTTTACATAGATACAAACAATTACTCATGGTTTCACTCATACATGGAGAAATGCTAACGCATAAGTGTGAACAGTCCCAACCGGTTTTCTCGACATTTTTATAGCAACTAATTTCCGCTCAATACTTATCATAGGGGAAATTATTTCTTCTGAAGACTTCGCTGATATTTCCCATTCATAAACATTATCTGACTGTAGGATAAGTAAATAAATTGGTCTTTGTTTTCCAGATCTTTCCCTCAATGGAAATAGATTCTAGTGATTCAGTAGACCCATATATTTTTTTTATTTCTACTACACATTCATTCCTTAGAATGGATTATTTTTTATATTAATTTTGTCATGGCAGTTTGTCATAAAGGCTCACATGCAAATACGCAATCACATTTCTAGGCGTGCACACATACATAGACATGTACTCACTTCCACACCTATGCACGTGAACAATTACATAAAAACAAATACAGATATACCCTGACGCATTTAACATACACGTATATCCACTGATACGGATATTTTATGGCGCTGAAATGGCTACGATGAGGCGCCGTTGAGGCATTTTCAGGGCGCTAAAATGGTTTTGATGAGGCGCCATTGAGGCAACTTATAAGGCCCCGGTCGTTGCGCCTTTAATGGCCCTTGTTGACAAAGTGTGACCGGCCTCTAACGGCCCTCATGTGGTTTCCAGATGAGGGCCCGAATAAAGTTAGGGGAATATTATTGGGGCCCGATCACAGCCCCAACTCAATTTCCGCACGGGTCGGAGCGTTCGTAGGTCCTTCGGAAGGTAAGCTCTAAAACCAAATAAAAGATTCGCATAAAATTCCTTTTGCATATCATTTTCATGATGTCAATACATCGTTAAATCCAACTAAAAAAAAGGCAAACATTTTTTTTCTCCTCAGATGTAACGCCTTATCCATGTGGATCCCATGGTAGTTTCCATGATGCGAAAATTCGCCGTATAATGTATCAAATCGTTAGAATTCCGTGAGAATGTTCTACCAAAGTACGTCGGTACATTTCTATATGCATATGCTGTAAATTATTTCCAGAGGTAACAATTCAACGAGCGAGCTTTATCGCTGCATAGTGTTTCGGCCCCAGTCTTACACATGTATCTTCACATGTGTGTATCCATACGCATACATGGGACACGAGTATTGTTCGTAGCTATATTATCCGACATTAATTCTCAACGTTTCGAATCCCCAATTGTCGGGGCTACAAAGGCTCCGGCCATAATTAATGGTAAACAAATCGTACATTTCCAGCAAGGCTTTCCCGCACGTTTACCATAAATGATAAAGCATCCGTCTCACAAACAACCCCCTCCCATGAATCCTCGATCGAATAAAATATATTTCCCTTTATACGAATCAATTAAAACCCGTTCGCTTTTCCGCAAGTATCCACGTTGTGCCGTTGCCAAATTGTGGCGAATAATAGCCGTGAATCTCAAACGAATCCTGTACGCGCGCGAGGACTTTATATCGCATTATGCGAATTTTCAAGCAAACATTTTGCCAAACGCGGCATTTGACATTCTCGAGAATCATATCAAACGCATACGCTCCAGGCTTTACGAGCAAGCCACGCTTATACCCGCTATTTTTCTACGCGTCGTCATGAATACTTGACAACAACGATGAAAAAAAAAGAAGATTTCCCTAAAATATTAAAGCACCGTCGAAAGTCTCGCGTTCGCGGAGACGAGTATAAAAGAATATGTATGAAATAAGAAGCCTCAAAGACTCGACGACTAATTAAATTTCCTGGGGAAAACGTTCCGCAGCCGAAACGGGTTAACGAGGGGAAAGAGTGAGTGGCGAGCCGGTGTGCGGTCGGTCGTGAAGCCTGAATTGGTCCAAAGGAAAAGAGCAAGCCGGAAAACGAAGAAGATCGAAGGTAGATTTTACATATACAGGGTGTCCCTCTTATCTATGCCACCCGAAATAACTCGGTAATTATCGACGTCGCAAAAAAATGTTCCGGACAAAAGTTGTACGGTGTGAAGGGGACCATCAAATGCGATCGATTTTTTTTTTCATTCGGTGGAGGCGCTGACAAACAGTGAAGGTCACCTCCACTTTTTTTAATGGTATGGTACATTTTTTTTCAACCATCTTGTGGAGCACCTCACGCCGCGTAAAAAACATTTCGGGGTCTAAGTCGTTCAAGGTCATTCAAGGTCAGTATCGATGATACGAATGTAAATATCTCGGATGACTGCCAAATATTTGGTAGTGATCCGAGATATTTAGATTTGTATTTCATTTTAATAGGTGACCTTAAGGCGTTACCCCCACTTGTAGCGCAAAAAAGGCCTTTTTCGTGAATTTTTTTAAAGAAAACTACAAAACTTTTTCAATCGATCAATATACCATCTTAAAGAACACATCTTGACGAACTTTCAGTAATTTTTTTATTGAAAAATATTACATTGTTTAGTGGCAAATGGCCGTCAATGAAATAATGTTTTCATATACACGGTTTGCGGTGACCAACATTGCGGCGAAGTGGATCATCTGAAGAAAAAATGCGGATGGATTTAGTCAAATATAAGTATAAACTAGTCTTCAATCGAAGGATTTTTAAAAATATTCATTTTTCACAAAATAGCGGACAGTCAAAGTTAATGGTTCGATTTTAACGAAAAAAAAACGGCCGTTTTTTGGCTATAAAACGGCGATTTTTTTCGAAAAAAAAAAACATCGAACGATTAAAGACTACATTTTTATGTATTAAATAAGCCTGCAAAATTTCAAGAAGATCGGTTCATTAGTGTTCGAGTAATCTTGGTCATCGACTTCAGAAATGCCATTTTGAGAAAAACGCGTTTAAAGTTTCTCTTTCAACGCTCTTTCAACGCGGATTCTTCTCTTTCAACGCTCATATCTCAGTCAATTTTGTTCGGATCGACTTGAAATTTTCAGGACATATTCTCAGATACTTATACTTCAAAAAAATGCAATAAAAAAAATCGATTTTTTCAAAATCGCAAGTGGGGGTAACCCCTTAAATGACCTTGGACGATTTTGACCCTCTAATGTTTTTATGTGGCTTGAGGTGTTCCACAAGGTGGTGGAAAAAATGTAGCATTCCATTTTGAAAAGTGGTGATGACCTTCACTGTGCGTCAGCGCCTCCAGCAAAAAAAAAAAAAAATTGATCGTATTTGATGGCCCCATTCACACCGTACAACTTTTGTCTGTAACATTTTTTTGTGACGTCGATAATTACCGAGTTATTTCGGGTGGCGGAGATAAGAGGGACACCCTGTATATGTATATATATATGTATATATATATATATATATATATATATATATATATATATATATATATATATATATATATATATATATAGATAAGAGAGAACAAATTTAAGAACGTGCGCCTCCGGGGCTAAGAGAAAAGTTTACTGTGTGCAAAGAGCGAGAGCTTCCGGGGCAAGACAATGTGTGAGAGAAAATACGGGACAGGTGTGGGTACGCGAAAAACCCGAAGACAACACGCTCGAACGATACATTTTTCAGAGAACAAGCACAAGCTTTAACGACATACTTTGCTTCTTTTTTCCGTGTCGCACCCACTTCCATTGTATCATTTGATTCTCAAATAAAGCTCTGCTTAATACAAAAACCACGCAGGACGTGAAAGAATTACCACGATCGCTGTACCGTAATCGAGATTATTTATAAACTGCATTTGTAATCTGGATATTGGGCAAATAATTTTGAGGTGATTGTCGAATTATTTACAGCTGTGGTATGAATTTACCAAAGGGTTTGAAATAGGGTTTAATGAAATATGATTACAGATGATTTCGAGGGATTTAAAATAGGGTTTAAGGTCTTAGGCCACGGTAAGGGGTATAAAATCATGTGCGAATTTAACAATTTTTTCGGATAAAAAAGTGACTCACTCATAAAGTTAATTACACATCTAGTATGATTATCAAGCTGTTAACATTTTTTTTTCGATGTACAAAATGCCCGACTACTCGAAACTTCTCGAAAAAGCTTTTTGCCAATTGGCGTGACAAATAAGTTCAACAATTTTCACTCGATTTACTTCAAATTTGAAAATTGTGTTCCTAATTGCATTTCGCAGAGAAGTACGTACGGAATTTCTGATTAATCAAAAACTTTTCAGTTTATGCGCAGTTATAACGAAATGTTTCACTGAAAATTAATTTCTTAAGTTCAAATACCTACAACTTTTGGATAAAGCGATATTTTTTAAATTCCGTACGTACTTCTCTAGATATTCTCATGTAGATTGACGAGAATTTTTGTTTTTTGTTCTGGGAGCGCCTAAAAAAAGATAACAAAAGAAAATATTAGTAGTCGGCCATTTTGTACATCGAAAAAGAAAAAAAATATATTTTCGTACAGCTTGATATTCATACTAAATAGATGTGTAATTAATTTTATGAGTGAATCACTTTTTCATCCGCTGTCGTTTTTTTCGTATCTACAAACCTTTGTCGTTAAAAACCTCAAAATATTTTTTTAAATATTTAGACAAAAAAAATGTTGACATTTTTAATTTTTAGTACGTATTTTTCAACCCATCTCCCACTTTGAACGAAAGTTTGGGCACTTAATTTTTGTTTTTCGTAAAAAATAAATGTTGAGCCATAAAATAAGGATCAAAAGGTACAAAAAAAAGTGCAATTTACCGAAATACAACGATCTGAAAAACGTCTGGGGTCCGATCGACCCCATATGCAGCGAGAGGTTCGTGGTGGAAGTGTGCAGTCGAAGTGACTAGTAACTCTAGTCTTATATTCAAGGAATATCAGAATCGACAAAACTCTTGAAAAATACCGAAAAGAAAATTGTGCACCCTTTGAATAATTTGTAGCAAGAGTTACGCGGCGCAAATTGTGTCGTAATTTAGTGTCGGTGTTCGTGAATTTGTCCGTGTTCTACGCGCGTATTTGTCGAGCAAAAACGCCTCGGGTTTAAGGCCCTGGAAAGAGACTTTTGCAAGGATAAGGAATTAGTATCCCGCAGCGAGCGTTAAAGGTTTCCGAGGATGTACGAGCTGTCGTCAGTCGCGGAAGCAAGGTTAAGGATCAATTATGCATCGCAAGCGACAAAAAGAGGGCAAAAGCAAATGCTTCGTGGGTTCAATCGGAATCATGTAATTTGTGCGAATTCATATTTATTCCGCACTGCATACTTCGTTCATGTGAAAAAACGTCATTCAATTACGGAATTACACCTAAGATCGATTTTTAGTTTCCGGGGGATTCTCAAAATAGAACGTATCAAAAATATTCTCTGACAATTTCAAGTCGATCCGTTCTAAATTGAGGGAGTTTAGCGCGTTTTTAGATTATATGTTATTCACGTATAAACACGAGCTAAAGTTTTAAAGGCGTTTTTCTCAGAATGATTTTTTCAAAATCGGTGATCACTATATTTCATAAATCACTGCACCGATCAACTTTAAGTTTTATAAGCTTCTTTGACGTATCAATGAGCAATGTTTGAAGGAGGGAATTTTTTTTCTTCTATGCATAGTTTGTTTTTTATCATCGACAATTGAGGTTTTGTTTTTTCACCGAAAATCGATATTTTCACTTTTAACGGCAGCTGTTTTTTTTTCAGAAATAGCAATTTCATTAAGGAGGTACGGTGATGACCATGCTAGTAAACTTAGAGTCTATTTCACGCCGCAATACCGCCACGTTTTAGATATATGTATATGGCCTATTTTTCGAGAAATATTTTTTAAGTATTGAATTACGAGTTTCCTATTACTTTTATAATATGGAAACAACCTTAATAATCTACTACTCGACTTCAGTAGTACGCCATATCGTTGATGTTTAGCATCGTCGCATTTTCGGTAGCTGTCATCGGTTCCACGCGCCCGGCTTATTATTTTTTGTAGCCGGTTAACATGGAGAATGAAAATACTGTGGAAGTTTATCAAAAGAGTAACGGGATTGTACCTGAAGTCCAGTTTAGAGACAAATGTAGATTCCGACGGACAAGAATTAGAAAATGAAAAGATAATATTGCGATTGTGAACAAAAAAACGTCGCGTTGAAGTTAACCTCAATGTCCAATGTCCAATCTGTCCAAAGTCAAAACATATTTCATCGATTGTTATGTTATTCCCAATTTTCCCAATTTTCACAATATTTGCAGGTATAAAAAGGAACGTTTATTTTATATGACGGTTCTCCCATGCTGAATTTACATATAGATGCGTTGTATAGGTACATGTCGCCAGAAAAATTGAGATGCCTTTGCTGTATGTACAAGAATTTCAAGTAAATATCGACGAAAGGCCCTTTATGATCCATTAAAAAATGTACGGCTTCGCACAATCATATTTTTAATTCGCGTTTAAAATATCCGATAGACGAATCAAATTTGCGCGGGTATCCGGCGTTGCCACACGTCGAGCAAGATGGCTGCTGTTACGTCACGAGAAGTCTCGCTCTCCGAAACGTCGGTTTTTGCGACTTTATTTCTCAAATTATTGCTTATTTCTGCGGTGAGCTTTCCAATTCAAGGTGCCTTATCGATCACAAAGATTCAACGAACGCAACCATCAGTTTTTTTTTACGTGTTTCTTGGCTCCGAGTAGCACAAAAAAATCGATATATGAGAGGACAGGCACATTTTGTCGTCTACGTGTGACTAATTCACCAACTTTAACAATTAATAACTCAAAAAGTGTACGGTAAATCTCGTGAAAACTCCGCATACGCATGGACGAAGGTCTCGACAATGCTATAAAAAAAAATCGGGCTTTTATCTTGAACTCGCTCCAATCACCGTACATCCTTAAATTCTTCGTTCCGGTGATAGTCTGAGAGTGCTAGAATATCATGCACGAACTAAATGCGTTTGATTTTTCAATTTGGGGTGATTTTTTTCCGACTAGCAGTGGTCACTGCGAAGGACGTTTTCAAAACAGTGGCCTGCACAAACCATTTTATCTAACACATTTATAAATAAGGAACTGACGAACAAAACCGGACTCGTCCATATAACGTCACAATTTTTATTTTATTTTATTGTGCCCAAAAACTGCCTTTTCGCTTGAAAACGGCAGTTTTTAACAAATTCTGAGGTTTTTAGGGCCGGATTTGATTCAAAATATTTCGAGAGCTAACAAAGGTGTACTTGAAAAACCCGAAAAATGAAAATAAAATTGACGTTATGCGGACAAGACCGTTTTTTTGGCTGCTCCTCAAATATTTGTCAACACAAATATTGTAAAACATACTTATGACCATACTCTTCAACATAAAAAAAGTGAAAATCTGCACATGGTTTCCAAAAAAAACCCGAAAGTTCCTTTTTTCCCGGCCACCAGCTACAACGCCGTAAGAAATTGCCCCATCTTGCATTTTTCGTTTATCAAGTACTGCGGGAAAACTCACTAAGATATGGCGGCTTGTATCAGCCCGGGTTTTCCCCATTTTCCCTGTGCCCTCCCGCGATCGCGATGCAGTAGTGCACCAGGAAGCGAGCACAGGCGTACGTCGGAGCACTGTAAGATGCAAAACCACATTATTATTTAAAAACAAAGACGATGAAGAAAGTTTTACGGGGCGAGGATTTTCCGCGGTTTTACGCTGGACGAGCGCGAAGTTATCATCGGGAAATGGAGCGAAGCGAAGAGCCCATCGCCCAAGAAGCAAGAGCGATGCAGGGGTTAATAAACAATTCCTCAAAAGAATTAAAAAGTCGACCGTCGCGCGAGCGGTGCGGGCTGCACCAACGGAGCTCAGTACGCGGAAGGGTCAACAACACACAGGGGAGCCGAGTGAGATGAAGGGTAGTACTTGTGGTCGTGTTTGCAAAGGCGTTTTTCCACCCTTGCGTCGGGACTTCCGGGATAGCTCGTTACACCCCACGATGTCAGTGCTATAGCAAAGAAGGCGATACGGCGAGAGTAACTCGTCATCCCGTTGGCTGGTTCAGAGTAGCGTCGTATACGCCAACGGGTAAAAAAATTCATATTGCGTACAGGTGGCTTGAGATTCAAGAGGCAACTGCGTCTCCGCGTTTTCCCTTCATCCCCCTTATAAATCTTGGCAATAAAAAAAAAAGCCAAAAAATTAAAAAACTTCGATGGGCAATTTACTTCTCTCGCATCGTTGTCCAGCGTTTACGTTTTATTCTTCGCCGCGAACTTCTCGGCCCC